>JAFMSR010000008.1:23039290-23059907 GCA_022818135.1 Saxidomus purpurata
AATATCATAATTATATATCTAAAAAAGCAATCGAAGAATATTCAGTCAACTGCACTTCGTTTCTATAATGTCAAACGCTGTATAAGTGGAAAAAGCAATCATATTTCCATTTATCACAGCGTAGATTGCGCCTGAAACGTGAAAAGCGCTTTTCTCTATTTTTATCAGCGTAGATTGCGCCCTCTATGAAACGAACGGCAACTCTTGCTTTTCCCAAAAAATTGACTGTGTCCACAGTTACCTCATTTGTTCAAAGAAGAGAGACGCATATATTCGATCTAGTGTTTAAATCTCCATGCAACTTTTACTCACCACGTATTAAATCTTGTGAAGCATACTTTGTACAATGGGATGCAGTTACAGGTGGTCATAGAAATCTTACAATAGCATCTTGTTGCATATAAATAGGGCAGTATGCTGACTCTCTCGAATAAAAAATTGTAAAAAAAATTCTTATGTTGTAACTCTTATTTGCTGAAATAATTTAAATCAATAAATATGTCAAGATATGATTAATAACTATAAAATACAGGGTATTTTCAATTATCTTGCACTGTTTCATGCATTCATAAAAGAGAGTGAAAAAGTTCTAGTTTTGTGTATGTATCTTTTGATACAATACATTACAGGATTACTCCCCTTTTAAATGAACACACCATTTGTTTTTGCATTTTTAGCAAGGATGTTTTCACTATTAATTGTACTTGAGTGGGTGTGTATGAATACTGTGTGAAATTTTGTGCAGCAATTTAGTTGGAAGAAACTAAAAAGTAAATAGGCTTCGTTACACAGTTACACCCTGATTGGAGAAAGTATGTTGAGTGGAATAATGTGTTCATGTATGAGAACATATATATTACCACTATCTTCTGACAATGGGCTCATTATTTCAAAAAAGAATTGGTTGACAGAAGTCATCAAAAAGAAATTAACCCAGATAAGTTACAAGAAATTATAACGTGTTTACTCAGGTGAATGGCCTACAGAATTGTTTCAGTATGAAATGGAAGCCTGTAGCTTATGCTTCAGTTGTTACAAACTCATTTTTATTATGATTGTTTATAAACATGTTTGATGATTTTTTGACCACCCATGTAACTGTGAAATTTATAGTTTTAGAGGACTTTATGACATGCCTCTGTGGTCAAGTGGTTATGGTTGCTTAGGTTATGCCAACCTTGGTTTGAGCCTCTTTATGTGAGAAAATAAGTTAGATTGGTTCTAAATACTCATTCTTCCCAAGAATGATTGTAAGTTCAACTGCTGAACAGTATGTAACTAAAACACTGTTGAAATGGTGTTAAACCCAAAGGCAAATGAACTTGTTTTTCATGGAGGCCGTCATATTTGAAGTTTAATAATGTCATCAAATGAAAATAGACAAAGTCCTATCAAACAAATATTTTAGGTAAAATATGTTTGAAATATGTAAAAACTTGGCTAATATGATTCCTGCTACTCACAAATACAGAGAATTCGTAATCTTTTCAAGTCAGAAGCAATATGTTGGCGGAACACATCACATTGTTAATTAGGGCAGGCGTGTCATTAAGGGAAAATATGGTACAAAAAGCTAGAGAACTGTTGAAACTTTTTGCAAGTCAACAAACAAATATCAGAGTGTTATTTCAAATACTACTTGTCCTAAATGTTATTTTTGACACTAAGGGAATTTTTTTGTCTATATTACTGTTATACATTTTAACCTCTTTTTACGTAGTTGCCCCTTAGAAAAAAGTCAGTGGAATACCAGCGGTTTCCAGTGGTTTCCAGTGGAATTCCACTGGAACAGTAATTTCTTGGATTATTCCACTGGAATTCCAGTGGTATTACCACTGACATTCCACTCACAGTGGAGTCCACTGGAATTCCAGTGGTGTCCTCTGGAATTCCAGTGGTATTACCACTGACATTCCATTCACAGTGGAGTCCTCTGGAATGCCAGTGGACTTCACTGGAACCAAATTTTTATCAATACCACTGGCTTTCAACTGACCAGTGACATTATTATGAAATTTTACTGTAATGTAAAACAATCAAAATGAGAATGTACAGTTTGACCTAGATCCAGTGAAAAATGCTGCCTCTTTTGCATACACAAGGTTAAGTGTGGATGAATGACAGACAACAGACACCAGGCAATCACAATAGCTCACCTTAAGCACTTTGTGCTCAGGTGAGCTATCAAGTGAGGGTGGTTTAATTTAATTCTGATTACGAACATTATAACTTTATATGCTTTATTAGCAGTATCACAATATGTGTAGCTTAACTATACCAAATTAAAAGTGTATACATTCCTGAATGAACTGAGTTAATGATCTTCAATAAATAAATATCTAGTACTTTAGCAAAAATGCTCATTTTGTATACTAAATACACAATAAACTGAAACCAGCATGTTACAAAGTCTGGTACACTTAATCCTTATCCAAGGCCTACACAGAAGTACTGTATAACAAACATAACCTATGTAATACAGTTTGAAACATTTACCGAAATATCTTGAATTTGTGTATCAGGTTTTTAACATGACTTTTCAGTAAATGTTTTCAACTGAAGATATTTGTTATTCACTACATGGTATGTCTACCAAGTATTACTTAATTAAGTTGCAATGAAACATAAAAATTATGTCCGAGGTTTAGTTATTTTCATCAGTACACATTTCTTCATCATGTATTCAGAAGGTACAAGTTTCATCACTTGCTCAGATTTGGTCTGCTTGAGCTTGATGTGTGTTCTTGTTGAGAATTTTTTTTCAATATTTTGAAATATTCTGTAATATGAACATAGCACTGCTTTTCACACATGTATCTACAAATGTCATTGGAACATTATCAAACATGATGAAGAACTGCACAGTAGCAATTTTTCCACTCTCAAGTAGCATGGTATACTAGTTTCTACTCTGAAATATTCCTGGGGGTAGAAGACCTCTTTTCCTCTCTGGTATTTTACCACAGCTGCTTGCTCAGAAATCACTGGCTTTGCTGTTTGTCTCTTTTCCTCTGTGAGGTGTATCAACTGGTTTTTTAAGCATGGAAATGGTCTTACCACCAACTTTGCTGTCCCTGAAATCACATTTTTCTATCAACATTTGCATACAAAAGTCATTATATTGATATTTGAGAAAAAGCTTTGAAAAAAG
Organism: Saxidomus purpurata; assembly: GCA_022818135.1. NCBI lineage: Eukaryota > Metazoa > Mollusca > Bivalvia > Venerida > Veneridae > Saxidomus > Saxidomus purpurata. The sequence continues at coordinate 23,042,442 of JAFMSR010000008.1, forward strand.
ACCTGCTTGTACTAGTATATACACTGACTATTCTATTTACAGTTGCACTTCTAAAAAAAAAAAAAAGTTATTCAGTGTCATGGTTTTTAAATAAATGAAAATATTCATAACTTCAAATCATCCATGTATATAAATAGACTTTGACAATTAGTTTATACTAATTATTTTAGCTTGATTGTGAAGAAAGCTTGTAGCTTATCGAGTCACTCTTGAGTCTGTTTCCTGGAAAAACAAGTACTGGTGTCATATGAGGAGGTACGGTCGTAACCTTGGTGGGGCTTGAACCCGCAACCTCTGGGATGAGCGGCAGACACCTAAACCTCTACACCACCACTCACTTTGACAATTGATATATCATACTTGTACAAACTCTTACCTGGTAATCCTTGAAGACAGGCAATCAACCAGTACTTTCAGTGTATGTTTTTTCCATGTATTTTACAAGTCTTGTCGGAGCTTTAGTTTATCCAACTGCTAAACTTGACTGCAATGAAGAAATCAACAGACTTACCCTTTGTTTGTTTTAATACAGCTAATACAGCTAGTGTACATCATGTTTTTGTGTGTGCTTCATGTCCAAAACCCCTGGCAAGAATTGAATGAAACTTCACAGGAGTCAGTTGTATTGATTGGTATCAAACCTGTGTGTGCATGCTCTCATCTTGTTTTGTAAAGATTTTTTTTCAGAGTTATGGACCTTTGTTCCTTTTCAATACAGTACAAGTCATATGAACATTTTTTGTGCAGCTTCATCTTTGATTTAAACCCCTCTTCAAGAATTGAATTTCACCAGAGTGATTGGTACCCAGACTAGTTGTATTACAATATAATCAAATGCTTTAATTCCCATTCAAATGCCTTAAATTAGTTACATCACAATCAGTTCTATTTTTTTCTTAATTTCACCAATGACACATATTTCTTTAGTCCTTGATTATGATAAATACTAGTGAATGTCCAAATGTTAATGCTACAGAAAAATGAGACGCAGATACTGAAATAGTTACCTGTCAGTCTGTCACTGTTGACATGCTCTGTGCCATGATCGATGTTTTTCAAATACGAATTCTAGGACTCGAATCCAACATATCAAGTTGTGAAAAATGATGTCTAAGCAGGTGCACATTCATAGTCTGTTGGGTAACCACCTAAGAAAGCATAAAACAATTTACTGTTAGTATCATTTTTGTCTATTGATATCATGTTATGACAACAATTTTTCATAAAACAACTTACCATGAATTCTGCATATTCTTACCAATTATTAGAATATATTTTTAGTGACAATGAATGAGGTCTATCAGATGATATCCACATTATCAATTATAACAAAGTCAGGATCCGAAGGTCCTATATCCCAACTAATGCTAAGTAAGGCAAGACACAGTTAATTAAAGAAAATTATTGTCCAATGTTTATTGTTGTATAATAATTATTAATCAAATACCGGTAATTGATTCGCCAAAAGAATCATGTATATTCGGCCAATAATCTTGTAAAAACTGTTTAAAAAAAGCTGAAGGGACAAATAATGATAATATTTACTTAAAGTCAGCAATATACAAATCATAACAACCATTAGCTCACGCAAGCTTTTGAATTGAGCATGCAGGTGCATGTTGGTGAGCTTTGCTTATGGTGGTTTTACTGTGGGAGAAACCAGAAATCCCAGAGAAAACCTACCTGTATGATAATCCATGATACCATCTGGTGACCACCCTACCATCTCGCATACTACCAGGACGGGATCGAACACAAATAGCATTGATGAGAAGCGAGTGCAAAAAGCACCGCGCTAACTGGACAACCCTAAAAAAATAATCAGAGAATCATTCAAAGTTTCAAGTTAATTGCTTATAATACCAGTACAGTTGTTCCAAATTAGCTGTAGATAGAATTAAAGATACTTTAAAACCATAACAGATATTAATAATGTGATATTCTAACATTGAAAATTGCCAGCAACTTCTGCATTAGTGACTAAAATGTTCCCTGGTTTAAATCCTGGCTGGTGCATTGGAAATTTCAGAAATGCTTCTCAGTGTTTCAGACTTTCCCACCCAATTACAGATGAACTGGTAAGAAACCCAGATATCAGCATGTGAAAGGACCAAGGGGTCTATCCGTAAAATGAGCTAGGGTCTCAGGTACCCTGATCCCCTTGTATCTGCATCTGTCTCTTCAACATGCACCTGTCAGGAGTCCTGGCAAATTCACCCAGAGAGAAGTCCCACGGTCGGCCGGGACTTATAAACAATCAAAGAAAAAAAAGGTTCATCAGTATTAACCTCAAAATAAGGTACAATGATAAAATGATACAAGGGATCACTTCATAATACTTAAAACAATCATTCAGACAAAATACAACACTGCTAGTGTTATACATAAATTAAATAAACAACTTTTGGTTCGACCAAAATAGTAAACATGGAGGACATTTTCAACTTGACAGGAAGTGTCATAAATGCTTGAAATGCCAAAATTAAAGTATGCACAACAATTCTGTGAATGTAAACTGTGCCAAAAGCATCAGTGTTTATCAAAATTATAATGACAAATGGATTTTAATAATTGGAATGACTTATTTACGCTAAAATTCAAGGTAAGCTATATCATGCAAGTAACAACTTTCGGACAGTAGATATTTCGGACAGTCAGTCATTTCAACATTTTCGATGTTGATTCTTTATTGATCGAGTCTCGGCGGCAATTTATAGCAGTTGTAAGAACTTTATTATGCACTCCAGATTATATTTATTAGTATAAATGTCATAATTAACCAGGTCCGAAACGTTTTTGCGACGAAACGTCTTGTGGGCGAAACGATATAAATTTACTTACACATATCGTGTATGCAACATAGATGATGCAAAACATTCCCCTTCGTGTTTAACTTGTATGAAGACAGCAATCACTGGCATTTTCTCGTCCTTTGCAATAAAACTTTCGTCATTGTTTTAATCACAATCTTTCAGCATGATTAATAGGGGGCGCCATTTTACAACTACAGACACTTTTTTGTGACGTAATCAAGAGGCGCGAGCTTTTAAGTGGGAGACATTGTTATTTTTACGTTTTATACATTATAAAATGTTTCATCATTTTGCTTCTGTTTGCTGCGGTATTATTTAAATCACTTTTTGTGTTTGATAAAAATCACGAGAACTGATTATTTTGCGAGAATTGGGTGGGGAGAAGCTGTGCACACAAAAACGAAATTCGATTGGTTAGTAGAATTAAACTAGCCAATAAAATGTGTCCTTAGTAAAGATGATTCGCCGCGCTACTGGCTTCCTGGTAGAACCATGGCAGACGAAAACAAACGATTTGTTGATCATACCGGTACATACTCTGACACAGATTGTAGAACCAAAGTTGGAATCGTTTTTCAGAGGCTACCTGGGACTCAAGGGCTGTTCAGAATTTTGAAGCTTGGAGGTATTCTCAAAAATATGTTTGAATGCTCGTGTTTTAAAATTGCAAATTATTTCTCATAAATTATACACATTCTAAACAGTCTACAGCCACAGATCTGACTTCAATAAATTTTCAAAAGTTATATACTTAGTTATATAACTGAAAAATACTTTGCCCGGAGAGGGATTTGAACTTGTGCCCTCCAGTCACGTCAACGTCACCATAAAAGCTAGCTGGCAAGCAAGAACTATGTAGATATGTGCAGTTTGTTTCCTCTACAACACAAGTTCCGAATATTGTATATTTAAAATATCATTTCCTTCATAATCATTTTGTACGTTGTAGAACATCGCTTGCATGTTTCAGGCAAAGAGTAATTAGTCAAGGGGTTGGACAGTTACATCAGTTCAGTTACAGTACAGTTTAAGATACTAAAATTTTGCATATCCGGGAACTGATAAGTTATTTACATTCGGTAAAGATGATTCCTCGGCTTTCATTACAGGTCTCTATGCATCTTTAACTTTAAATAACCAAGAATGGATGACTATGTAACGTCAGGATTTATTTAAATGACCTGTTATATATTTATTCTTAAACTTCAGCTGTTCAACGAGAGGGAGGATGCATGTAAATTTGGTTCTGCAGATTGTATAAAGTCACAAGGGACAGTTAATGCTCCAGGTATTTTTATAACTTTAATGAAATTGAGTTACTGATTATAACTGTTGTGAAAAGATAGGTATTTTAAATGCAGCTTACTTAGCAGTTAGTTTTTTACAGTGTCCGACAATTTATTGAACAAAAATCTTGCAATATATCTGGTATTTGTCATTAAAAAGTTGAACTATCTGACTCTACAATTTAAACATTTGCATGAAGATGGTAGCAAACATTGTTTAACATTTTTGTCGAGCCGCTTACGAAAGCTTGATATAGTTCTCCAAATGACGGTTTGGTGTATGTGTTTGCGTCCGTCCATCCGAGTTTAGTTCGTCTGGGCTGTAGCTTATCCATGGATCAAGGGATTCATAAATAACTTGGCACAAATGTCCACCATCATGAGACAGAGTGTCATGCACAATATCCAGCTCCCTAGGTCTAAGGTCAAGGTCACACTTAGAGGTTAAAGGTCAAATTAAGGAATATCTTTGTCCAGAGCATTTCTTCTTCATGCATGGAGGGATTTTGATGTAACTTGGCACAAATGTTCACCACCATAAGTCACCTTGTTTTTAGAATTACTTCTCTTTGTAGTTTCTATAAACAGCGTGTATTTTGACCTAGATCTCTTTTTGGTAAGGAGTTAAGTCAATTTGACAGCTGGCAGGCTCTACATGTCGTAAATTGGCAATTAGTTAACATTGTTTAACATTTTTGTTGTCTCTTACTTAAGGAAATGACAGTGTCCAGTACCTGAACTGAAGAGACAGAAAAGAGCCATCAAGGTACGTCTTCTGTAATTTTCTGTTCAGTAAAGCTCTTGTTAGGGTGAAACTTTGTACAATCATGCTGTCATTTGAGAACTGAGTCAAGAGTTAGGGTAACAATAATTTTAAGATTTAACAGGATTTCAATTTTAAGCACATTGCTGACTGGTAACTTTTATTACTCTATTACATTGTTTGAAATTTAAGCAAGGTATCACGTAGTTGTGACTCAAGAAAAAGTGCTAGGAAAAGCAGCATATTTAGCCTTAGCATTTCAAAAATATAACATCAAAAACTTTCCTGCACTGTTTAATGGTGCTGACAGGAGGTACTAGATTTTTCCCCACAATGCAACCTCTTCATTTAATTCATCTGTATAAACATATTTTATTGATTTTTTAGAAGAGAGAATTTAAGAAACTAGAAGATGAGGTGATGTCCATAGAAAACTGCAGGAAAGAGAAGATAAACTTAAAGATAGGCAGTCTTCCAGCCAGTCAATCTGACATAAGTATACCAAACGGGTGCACCAGCAAACGAATGGACATAAAAAGAGTGAACTAAAGCAACAATTTCCTCCAGCCACAGTTGTTGCTTCATCACTGTCAGCTTTAACTGAGGGAACTCTTCAACAGAGTTGGGGAACAGAACATATTCAAACGTCTGTGTTTCCAAGTGTTAGTGAAAATGAACTGATTAACTCCACTCGGACTGACAAGAGAACCATCAAATGCATGAATAATCTAAAGCCACAACTTAATGCTACAAAATTTGCTTTGCTCGAGAGAGAGTGGTGTTGGAAGTAACATCCATGGAAAAAACATTGTTCAGCAAGAAGTCATTAAAAAGTGGATTTCAAGCTTTTTTTATTGGAACTGTGTTGGCTTTAAATTTTACAGATCAAATTGTTTGACATGTTTAAAGCGACTGCACTCCAAATTCTTAGTAAATTTTAATTTTTTGGTAAAATCAATATATATTCAATTTGTCAGCATCAAGATTATTTTCTTTGTGTAAGAGCTAAAAATAAAGGTAGAAAAAAATATTTACCCGAGCCAGGTTTTGAACTCGGATCTTTGCGCTTACAAAAAATTTACAGGGGCTTAACCTACTACACTACGGAGTCAGCTGATTTGATGTGAGTTAAAAATATTATATAGTAAATTATAGTATTATAAATAGTTAGTCACGGGGTGATATTTTCTACAATAAAAATAAGCAAAACAACACATTTTAATTGTTTCTTTTGTTAGAAAACTTGTCACTTATCATAATACAATGCCCCTGATACAGTAATGACAATTGTTTTCTTGAAATTGAAAATTTTCTTTTTTTATCGTAACTTGTCCATCTGGAGTGCAGTCGCTTTAATATAGTCTGATTTTGTCAAGTCTTGAAGAATTTAATGTGGGATTCCCCAGGTAGCTTTGCTCAGCACTCGTATATCATTAAGATGCGTTAAGACCTATTCAAGTATTTTCTGGGTGGCACTTAATTCTCCTTAGAAATTTCATTATTTTGTGACTTGCATGATTTTCTAGGTAAATTATGGCATTTTATATTTTTAATGCAGTTATTCATATTACTATCTTATTGTTTTACTCTGTAAATTATGTAAAGAGGGCTTTTTCAATTTTTATGTCCTGGAAGGATGGCATATTAAAATGCATCGTCCGTCCGAGCATACTAATAGGCATTATAAATGATATATTGGGTACTATATCCTTCATTCCGTATAGGTACCCAACAAAAAAAGGGTACTTGTTGGGTAGGTCTAATGCTTAGGGTTAGTGCGCTGTTTGGTATCTTATAATGGGAAGCAATGGGAGAGTACCCAGAAATACCCATTTGTAAAGTTGTTCACCCTTGAATTTTTTTGTGTCCGGGCTGTAACTTTGTCATGCATTAAAACCTTTTGAAATAACTTTGCACAAATGTTCAGCACATCAAGACTTTGTGCCGCGTGCAAGACCCATGTCCCTACCTCAAAGGTCAAGGTCACACTTAAGAGTTGGAAGGTAATGCAATCCTCTATATATGCACACATTTGTTCCGGGCTGTTACTTTATCATTCATTGAAGGATTTTAATATAACTTGGCACAAATGTTCTGCACATCAAGCAGACGTGTCACTTGCAAGAGCCACTTTCCTTCCTCAAAGGTCAAGGTCGCACAGAGTTTATAGGTAATGGAATCCTGTATATATGCGTACATTTGTGTCCGGGCTGTAACTTTGTCATACATTGATTAATTTTAAAATAACGACACAATTGTTCAGCACATGAAGACAATGTGTAGTGCGCAAAAACAACGTCCCTACCTCAAAGGTCAAGGTTGAGGGACAGCTCTTCTTTATAATTTGACATTACACTCAATACCACCAACAATAAAGACTATTGACTAAATGCTTAAATTTGTTAAATTGTAATACACACACTTGTTTCATTTTACATTTCCAACTTCAGTTGGTTAATTTGAATATTTCTAGAGAGAATGCAAAATTGTATTATCTGTTAATGAAAAAAAAAGCTGTTTCGAGCCATGTCTAGTTTTGTTTTTGCAATGAGGACTTGTCTACTAATTGAAATATATATTTGTTGAACTAGTTGTTGAACTTAAGGTAAATATTGAATGTTTTTTTAGCTCACCTGAGCACAAAGTGCTCAAGGTATGTTATTGTGATCGCCTGGTGTCTGTCGTCTGTCTGTCTTTTCACATATAACCATGTGAATGCAATAGAGGCTGCATTTTTTACTGTATCTTCATGAAACTAGAGAATGATTCACATCATGGAATTTTTAAACTGGTGCATCCCCATACACCATTACACTCCAGGGTAGTACAACTTTAAGGCCAAATTCAAGTGGTATTGATTCCAATTGAAGATGGTATTCCACTGGAAACCAGTGGCCTTTCCAGTGGATACCAGTGGTAAAACTAGTGGCTTTCCAGTGAAATACCAGACAATTTTACCACTGGATTCCAATGGTATTCCACTGGAAACCAGTGGCTTTTCCACTGGATTCCAATGGTAAAACCAGTGGCTTTCCACTGGTTTCCAGTGAAATACCAGACAATTTTACCGCTGGATTCCAGTGGAATTCCACTGGAAACCAGTGGCTTTTCCACTGGATTCCAATGGTAAAACCAGTGGCTTTCCACTGGTTTCCAGTGAAATACCAGACAATTTTACCGCTGGATTCCAGTGGAATTCCACTGGAAACCAGTGGCTTTTCCACTGGATTCCAATGGTAAAACCAGTGGCTTTCCACTGGTTTCCAGTGAAATACCAGACAATTTTACCGCTGGATTCCAGTGGCATTCTGCTGAAAATCCAGTGGTATTCCACTGGTATTCCAGAGGAAATTTTCTATAGGGTGGTTCTCTATATGTATGAGCATTTGTTTGCACCAGTATCTCTGAAGTAGTTCCAGGGGAGTCTTTGATATATATCAATTATGATTATGGTTTAATGCAGTCATTTGTGTGATAGTTGGGTCAGGTTGTAAAATTCTTAGAAAGATTTGAAAAAAAAGCCATTGAAGTGCATAAGGCACAAAGGTCAAGGTTACAGCATAAGTCAGTTATTGTAGAATTTGTAGAAACCTGGAACAAACTGGTTCTGCTGTTGTATATCGGTGATATTTGATGAAGTATAGAAAAACATCCAAAGACATCGTCAGTCTCAGCTTGTGCATGCAGACCTCTTAGATTACATTGTAGTATTACAGTTATGTGAATCTGTCTGATAAAAAATGTGCAATCTTTTGAAAGGTTACATCAAGCGCACATCATTTCGACATGCATTTATATAATAATTGATAGTTTTGATAACCAATATCAATACCAAGTCAACTGTTTTCTGGCAGCCTGACCTTCAGTGGTGAAGGATGGGCGGTTGATGTAATGCAGGTCAATGTAAAAGATCTCTGTCTTCACAATGCCGCCATCAAAATCTGATAGCCCGACTATATCCTGGAGGTAAAACAGAAACTTGGTTTCAAGTCGAAGTCACATGACATGAATATAAAGGGGGCTGCGATCTGGTTACAGAATGTTTGAGTTTGATCAGTCTTCGGTGACAGTTTTACTAATTAGTGGTTTCCGTCCAAAATAAGGACACCTGTATGTACCAGATGTATTACCTGTGTAAATGGTTAGGTTACCAATAATTTTTATTCCTCAAGTAAGATCATAGAAGTTTTTGCAAGATCTTTATCCATCAAGTATTGTTAAATTTAGGGGCGGGTAAATTTAGGTGTATTTTTTTTTTTTTCAAGTTTCTAGTGAGAAACTTGTTTCTTGTAACAATTTTAAGACTTTTTCTCATGGACGTTTTATAGGGCGAAAAAAGAACGAAATATTTGAAATAGCTTCCTATTGTGAGTTTGCTTTTTTGTTGCATACTTTTACATGATAAGCAGCATTGAAAAAGACAGTAGAAATTCATATGCACGCCCCTGGGTTATATAATGGATCGCTAAGAAGCATTGAAGCATGGAAGTACTTTAAAGCTCCAGGATCACCTTGAATTTGTATGGATGGAACTTTTTGTTAAAATGGTTATAGTCGGTTTACCCAGTATGACATCTTTCTTGGTAATATACTTTAAGTGTTACGAGTAATTGTGACTTAAATGATATGTTTAACGCTTTTATGCTATTTGTTGACGCTTAGTAATTCTTAAAAAAAAACTGTCTATATTCACATTTTATGTTTCGAATACAGAAAACTAATATCTGATATTTTTTGTGGTAGGAATCATAAACTAATGCAAAATGCTGTTACATTTTATATAATGATATTGTGATCAAGATTTATGGAATTTATAATTTCTCAAAAGAATCAAAATGTATTATGATTAATTTTTGCTAAGCAAACAAATTGACATTGTCAGAGAAGGAAGAGTTTTTGAATAGCGAACTCGGAACACAATATACCTGTAATGTATGCACTTAAATGAAATTTAAATGTAACATGAAACGATTTTGGCATTCACGCCTGATTTGCTCTGAACCTGCGTGTATTGTGGTTTTTGGATGTTTTTGTTGAAGGTTTGATGTATCAAATTTGTATGTCAATCAAAGATATAAATTTGAAAAATTTTCAGTGTCATGTCAGTTCAGGTCATTGAAGGGTGGTGAATTGTGGTGTACAGCAGATAAGATGATCTTATCATAGATGTGTTTGTCTCGAACTGTTTAACTGTAATTGTTCGTTTAAAATCGTTTAATAGCTGCTTTGGTTTTATGTTTCACTCTTACCCTGCAATATCTAGTTGACTTTTCCATATTTGAAATTTAAATTTAAGCCATTAATCCTTGAAAAATTACTGACTGAAGAACGAAGAGTGCAGAATGATCATGATCAAGGTGCATGGTATAATGTTAGAAAAGTCTTTCTTAAGTCTGATTTTCTTCAGTCTTTTGTCAGGAGTCCGCCTCTGTAGTTGAGTCACTGATAGATTGAGGGTCATGGGTTTGAGCCTTGCAACAGACCATGTCTCATACTGTGAAAAAGTTAATTGGTACCCGTTTCTTATGGAGGATAGGGATCGGGTACCGGGTACTGGTTCTTCCCAGGAACGATGGTTGAAGGTCACAAACTGAAAAGACAGAAGTTGAGATATAACATCAACATCAATTTATTAGTCTGATGATTCATTCCGTTATTAAATCTAGAATTTCTTTTAAAATCAGCTGCTTTAGTGATTAGATCACTCGGGGCACCTTACCACAGATCTGATGTTGTATCAATATAAATATGTATTTCTGATGAGTAATTATTGCTCCATTGCAGTGATTCCTTGTTTGTGGGTTGTTAACCAGTTGTAACAGACAGTAAAACAATTGTTTTTCATAAAACAGGATAATTTACAGTAGATTTTGTTGTGCATTCATGTTATCTGAGTATGTTATGTTACATCATTATGTTATTATTGTTACATTATATAGAGTCATCCTTAAAACAATTCTATTAACAGGATGCAGAACTCATTTCACAAATTGTTAACAAAATAGGCTAGTGAAGTTCAAAGAAACTATAGATGATGTCTTGCCATTACAATGTCCCTTGACAGGAAGTTACAGATGAAAAAAGACAGCAGTTATGTCATCTGCCATTTGTTACAGCTGCTCCCAGAGGGCTTGGAACATAACACTCTAAGTGTGGTGTAAACTTGATATTTGTAGCAGGATTTCTGGTTCTGACTCAACAAATGCGTGGTAACAGTTATTTCCCCTTGCCTTGTCGTACAAAAAAAGTAGGTCAGAAGGGTCTGCTTATAAGGGTAATTGTCTTAATCAGACCTCTGAAAATGTATTGAAGGAGAAGAGTTTGAGCACTGTTACTAAACAGCCGCAAATTTGTCAGTGTCAGTATAATACTCGTCCTTCCCAACAACAATTGAATTAAACTAAACTCAGCATACAATGTACTGTTGATAACTGAAGTACAGTTAAAATGGGTAATAAACCCCCAAAAAACAAGAAAATAGAAGAAAAAAAACATGCTATTAAAACTGAAATGTTGTATGATATTCTTGAGAAGTGTTTTGAATGTTTACAGTCTATTTTGACTGAAACTTAATACAGTGTACAGGAAACTAATTATTTTGATAAAATCGAAATATTGAAGCTCTGCTGGATCTAATATTAAATTGGCAATGGCCAGCATTCAATGCGGCTGGAAGATGGTATAGTATGAATTAGACCCTTGAGCTATGTCTTCTATGTTTTCCTCTTTTTTTACCGTTGTTTTGAGCTACATGTAAAAGAACATTCACGGCTCAGTGGTCGAAATCTGACTATACATGTAGTTTATATGTTTAGCATTGAACGGTTAGGGTTTTATATGTTCCTCAGGCACTGCAGGATATTTTCTCTTACTCCCATTAAAGAGGACATAAAATTGATATAGACTATTTATTTAATGAAGTAAAACAGCATCCTCAAAAGTGTTATACTTTCTGACTTCCTTAAATACTTGTTACCACCTGTTTTAACAATAATTATGGACTACTTGAAATATGCAAATGATTGTCTAGATTTTACTGTATATAAGTTTAAATATAATGCAGGTACTTCATGTTTTTAAGCATTTTTTGAGTGTCTAAATTATAAAGCCTGTTTCCTGTTGTCAGGGTTATTAGAAAAATTGCTGATGCGCCCGATATTTATTTCTTTTAATTAAGTTAGCTTTTAATTGAAATCTGTGCAAAAACGCACCCGCTTATCAGTGATTTAAGTAAAATAAGGCAGGTCTTAGCAAACTTAGCAAATTTTGTAACGCTACAGTTCTTTCATGATAATGTGATCGTGACATAAGTGATATATAGCTGCACAGAACTTTACAGCCGTTGCATAATGCAAGAAAAAAAAATATTCTTGTAACTCGGGCACAGTATATCAGACTTAAGTAGTATTCCAGAGATGCTTGTTTTGACAAAAATACGTTCTTGTAAAGAAAGGTTTTGTTGAAAATAAGACTGGCCATGTTACCCAAACACACCACTGTCTTTTCTGAGGTGAACAAAGCGTAAAGTGCATAATATTGATACCATTGTGTTATAAAAGGGTAAAAAAACATGCAGAAGTAATACATTATCGAATGAATTTATAAAATCATATTGAACTCCCCTGCTTTGTCACTGACAAATTATCCTAAATAAACCATACTGTGGTATTAATATGGTAACATGCATTCTTTGGGTTTCTGACTGAGACTGGCAGGTGGTCAGACCATGAGTACAGGTGCTGCCGTTACTAGATACCTAATTAACACCTTCATTAACAACAGACGGCACTGGCACCTGGTTACCCAGAATTACTGGCAATATTGAAGTGGAGAAACAGGCAGCCAAGTTATTTCTGATAGGCATTCCAAGATGGTAGAAAGAATAAGATATAGAAGTGATAATTTTATAGATTACACACATTTTCACAGATACTGATGTGTCAGAATAGAGATTTATGCCATAGAATATGATATCATTTATTTCAATATTGCCCCAGCAAGTTTTGATCTAATTTCATCAGAATTTTATTCTCTGTTTTAATATGGATATGAAGTATGGGGTTCCAGTTTCATTGATTGGAACTTTTTAGGTCCTTGTACCTCAGCAGGGCCTGGCTCATTGGTTGTCAGTCAGATAAGTGTGTTAATAAATTTTAAATGATTGAACTGTAAAAGAGAAGGCAATTACTACCTGACTGTATTAACAGTACATTTTGCTCTCAATGTTTCTTCCACTCATTTTGTTTGAACTTTTTCTTCGGTGCTTCTCATCTCTCAAGCATTTGGTGGCAAGTGTTTTTGCCTTTGCCACCAGTGTAGATCATGATCAAGCAGCACATACATTCAGTCTGATCATGATCTGTAATGCTTCGTATATTCAGTCAGTAAATATATATGGAGCGGGCAGATAAACGGTTAATAGTGTGACTGTCCAACTTCAGCTCGGTGATTTCAGAGGGTTATGGCCCTTTGAATACTGTTATATAATGTATATATAGCAGCAGTCATTCTTTTTCTATTTCTAGACAAGCAATGGCTGGAATTAAATGAAGTTTCATTTCACTGTTTACTTCCAACAGGTCCTCAGATTTTCACATTGTCAGCATGTTCGAAGCCCATAAACGTTACTGAGTTGTGGCTCTTTGATTAATAGCAATATTTCTTAGCAAAAATTGGCTAGAATTTAACGAAACTTCATGGGAAGCTACGCTACCAAGAGGACATCTTTTATCTTAGTATATTCTTAGTCTAGAACTTTAGCAATGGGCTTCGATTGTTGCTGCCACATAGTATATGTACTGCTTCTTTTGAACATGGATTTGAAGACACTAACCGTGTCATTAGTTCATTGACTGCTAAGATTTCATTGCAAGAAAAATATTGAAAAAAGATAGAACCATGTCGTTTTTATTTGAACTACTCGGGACAGAAATTATTTAAAAGGCGATACAAAAAGCAATAACCAATCAGTTGTATTGTTGGAGGTAAAGATGTTCTGTTCCATCAACCCACTTGTTTCTTCAAACATTTAGTTACAAGAAGTACAGTTTGTTGCATTATGATTCAGTTCATTCAAGTACCTCACAGAGCACCTAGAACTTCGATCGGTAAAAAAAGAAGAAGGAAAATGCATGTAAATGCATCCTAACAGCTGCTGTATCTACTTTACAGTGGTTCTCCTGCAGGAGTTAGGTAGAACATACATCTTTCATTTCTTAATCAGCTGATGCACAGGTAAATTACATTTTGTGCAAGGTATCAAAGCACTTAAAGTACTGTTTTCTTACAACAAGTTCTTTGTTAACATTGGGTGTGCCAGGAATTAGATCATTAGGTCAATCTAATTGGAAGTTTGGGGGAACATTTAGTGCATTATATTCCAGGGTATTTTCCAGATGTAGTAAATGGCAAAATTGGTTAATTGACAATTAGATGCTTGGCAGTTGGGCTGCTCATCCTCCTGAAGTGACTTGTTTTTTAATCTGTATTTTTTATGCTACTGATAAACTACAATTAACACTCTAGTAATTCTTACGTGCCTGAGTGATAATATACAAAAATAAGTCATAATGATATTGTAGGAACAATTAATTATGATTATAATAAATGCGTAAGAGTCATTGCATCACTTTCATGTTGCGAACTTTTTTCGTATATCAACAAATCATTCCAATGTAGACATCATTTTCGTCCTACACCACAATATTACTGATTCAGAGTTGTAAGTTTTTAAGTTACATATTAGTTTTGGAGCTGCCATGACGCAGTGGTGGTGCCCTCGCCTCAGGATTGTAGTGTCCAAGGTTTGAACTCGGCCGCTGCTTTGTAGTGTCCTTACGTAGGTAAAACACAATTATTCCACATTGCCTCTCTCTTTCCTCAAAATCAATTCCATCTGGAGTGAATCTTGAGAGTGATTGATATAAGTTGTTAGAACTTGTTTTATGATTAAGAATAAGTAAATAAATATAAATCAAAAATCATATTTCCTGTTTGAACAGTATCATTCTTAAAAATCTTGGATCTTCAGCCATCTGGATAGACAATTTGTCAGATTGGAAGGAAGCTCTTGGAATTATATGAGCTTGTTGGTAAAAAAATTGTCCTGAAACTGTCGTTGTGGAGGTCAGCTGTAAACATAATAATAATGTTGGCTTTTGCACAGGGATTAAAGTTTTGATTATGTAGAATTAGACAAAATTACAGCATTTTGTTTTAGTGTACAAAAAAAACTATGTGTGAAATGTTAGTTTAATATATTATTACATGTATTATTATTTCTTAGAATGGTCCACTTTAGAGGTTGTTACAGTAAAATTAATAAAGTTTTGAATTCGCCTTGCCACAACAATCAGTACATGTAGAAACAGTAGAAATAATCGCGGGACACATAACTTTGCAGAGAGATTTTCACAACAGATATTGCATTGTTTTAGTGTACAAAAAAAACTATGTGTGAAATGTTAGTTTAATATATTATTACATGTATTATGTTGAGTCAACATTTCTTAGAATGGTCCACTTTAGAGGTTGTTACAGTAAAATTAATAAAGTTTTGAATTCGCCTTGCCACAACAATCAGTACATGTAGAAACAGTAGAAATAATCGCGGGACACATAACTTTGCAGAGAGATTTTCACAACAGATATTGCATGGTGCGAAATTGAGGCGGGTGATGTCA
This sequence comes from Saxidomus purpurata, assembly GCA_022818135.1. NCBI lineage: Eukaryota > Metazoa > Mollusca > Bivalvia > Venerida > Veneridae > Saxidomus > Saxidomus purpurata. Next base: position 23,057,986 of record JAFMSR010000008.1, read on the forward strand.
TTTCTGCACATAGAGAACATGTAGCAATTGTTATGACCTGTCTTCTTTATCTCATCTGTCACAAGTCTATTAAAGGAAGTAATAAAATTGAAGGAGTTTACTTTAAAAAATAACAATAACCAAAAGTGTATGAATGTTTTCCTGTTGATATGAACCTGGTGTAACTGTATGAAGTTTAGTGTAGAGTTTAATAAAAAAAGAAAGAAAGATGCAGTTTGATAGGCATATCAAATTGTAAGGATTGAAATAGTATCACTGTTGTGTTTGGTTTCTTTTGCTTTAAGTTGTACTTGATTACAATTTACCTCTTGGAAGGATTCTGAGATTTTGACCAAGTTAAGTGGCTTATTAAAAAGGACCATAATGAATTGTCTCGATGATTTTACTTTTTCCGAATAAAACACGATTGTGCTTTCTGATACATAAAATACCTGCTTAGCATCATTTATGTTAAATTTTGCTCTTACTTCCTAAGTTAAAATCTTTCCACCTGCAAGAGTGGGGAGTCTTTTTATTTGTGAATTATCATGTGAGGAAGTTGTGATGATGTAAGAAATGATGGGATATGATCATGATATCACTGCTATCATGTTACTGAAGTACAATATATAGGAAGGTGGTATTTTGCCCTGATATCAAATACAGTCGAACCTGTGTTAAAGGCCACATCCAATTAAAGACTGCCCTGTGAATAAAGACCAGCAGGGACATCACAGTGCACTTTTCATCTATAAGTATAAACACCTATGAATAAAGACCATAGTAGTCGTAATATACAGAGTACATATTGGTTCCTTAAGGAAGATGGCTGTTAAATTACGTAGCCCGTGTTCAACTGACTCATATCAAAATGGCTTGTAGATCATATGACATTTTGCATTTTTAGAGAAGAAATTGAAGACTTGTATTAGTTATTTGAATGAAGTTAGTCATAACTGCACTGTCAAGGAATGATAATTTTATCTGTATTGTGTGAACCGAGTCTTGAGTCGCCTTTTTACTGCCAGAGGAATTGGGTAATATTTTTTGATGTCGGAATAATTGTGACTAATTAATGATATAATTGCCCAATAAATAAATGTCAAATGTAATAATATTTATGATGGTGATGACGTAATTACTGGGGTATGTAGACCTATATGCAATTATAATAGTCTGGTGCTCCACGGGTGTGAACTGATTCTCTGATAGTATTAACATTGGTCACCAGTAGCTTATTATTTGCTGCATTTAGTCATGTGAAATATATATGTATTAAGGCCCGTTTGACATTCAGTTTCGACCAAAAGCTTGTATAGTGCTGTAGTAACTTAGTGACTTAACATACAGGCACAGTCAGTGATAGCCTTTCACTGAACTAAGTTATGTGGTCGAGCTGGTTTGGTGGAGCGTTGGACATAGGTTCTTGCATGGTATTGGTCATTCTTTGTCAAATGGTGAAACAATGTTCATTTTAGACCTCCTATAGCAAACCTTTGTTGTTGTAGGAGTTGAACACCTGTTTCATCCATATTTTGGTCATTTACCATCTTTTCTGGGAAGAACCAGTACTAGACTCCTATCCTCCATAAGAGACTTCCAACTTTCTCATATAAAGTGACATGGTTGGTAGCTCAGATCACCCAATGACACTCGATCTATGAGAGGTTACAGTGATTTGAAGTCAGCGAACCTTAACCACCCAACCATGAAGGTGGACCAATAACAAACCCCTAAAAGAGTTGCTAATTAACTCAAGGCTTGCACAAACGATGGACCAATTTCTTCACTTACTCACAATAGAAGCTGTAGGGATCATAAAGCACTTTCAAAGAATCATTATTTGTAGGAATTACAAAGCATTAAATGACAATTCTATGATACTTAATTGTTCTGGAAGCATGAAATATCATGATAAGACGTGCATTTTGCACTTTGTTACA
>JAFMSR010000008.1:23060407-23122907 GCA_022818135.1 Saxidomus purpurata
AATGAAAACTTCCCCACATGACATGAAAGTGAATGGTTCCCTGCTTCAGATGCAAGGTCTCTTACTTTCAAAAGACTTTTGACATTTTTTTCACTACCTAACTGCAAACAGTTGCAGGCTTGAGTAGCTAATAACATGCAGTATAACATATTACAGTTCTGAGTACTGTTAATCCCATACAAAAAGATTAATAAAATTTCAGCCAAAACAAATGATTCTGGAAAATTTATAACATTTTAATGTAACTATTGACCATTCTGATGACCACTGACACTTTACACACATGATAGGCCCCGGCCCCAATCCCGCCTCCACCCCTGAGCATCCATTATGGCATATACATCAATAGAGGACAAATACGGTACAGGTATAACCTTGATATACGGCAATCAACGGACACAAATAATCACAAACAAGACTTTCAATTTCATAAATCTCATGTCAACATATTCTCATCAACAACTGACAAAATACATCCTTGTCATCTATCAACATCAGACAGTTTCAGACTACATGAATACCAAATGTTTCCGTCATAAATATGGAAGATAATACTGTAATACCGCTGATTATATTATACATTGCATTCAAGGCAAAAGAGGCTTAAGTCATTATTCATGTCATATAAGTTAGACCTATGTTGCACCGAGCTCATGGATTATTCTTCCCCATATCATTGCTATTAGGAGATACATGAAGAATTGTGCTAATATAGGTTGACAATAATATACTCAATATGACTGATCTGGCATTTGTTCTGTGAGCCACTGGCTTTCCATATCACAGGATGGAATCAGCCTCACAGATAGGGACAGAGGGGCAAGGTAAAATTAGGTGTCTTGCTGTAAAGGACACAACCACAATGGCATTGGTGGGGATTGAACCCGGGACCCTCTGATCCTAAAGCGAACGCACTTCTATTAATGGTGCTCTAGGCACCACTGATCATGGAACCAATCACTTGTTAGAGAGAGACAGAGCCAGCCGTTTTCATTACTGGTACCCACTGACAGCTGTTTGGACTGCGGTACACAGGACATCAGCTGTCTTGCCAAAGAAAATGACCTGGAATATCTTCCACAAATTCCCCCGATAAAAGATGACCGTACCTCTAACAGAGAGCTGTATCTTCCCGATGGCACCATTAATCTTTAGTCCCTGAACATCATAGCCGAAGCAGACAAACTCTTCCTGATCGTAAGCTGTGACAGGACTGATAGTCACATGGGTTATTATCGTTGATAAATTCTCTCTGAAAACACAAAACATAATAAACATTTACGTAAAAACAGGTCTTCTTTATTACATCAATGAATGTAATATACTACCATTTTATACTTTTAAAACGATAGTATGTCATGAGTTTGGTAAAGGTTTTACAGAAAAGGTAAAATTTATGACTGAGATACAGAGAAAGGACAGGGATAAAAATTTGATGGGTTTCGTCACCAACTTGCCTCCCCTCCCTCATTACTGCATTCTCTAAACTATTCTTTTTTTTTCAATGTTCCTTGATGGACAGAGATAACTTACAATGTTTAATGGTAAGGAAAAAAACTAAACAACACTAAAACGGTGCATAGTAAACAGATTTGTCCCAGTCATATAATTAACAAAGTTTAGAACGCATTATTGTATTTTTGATTTGAATTATCAGCTCTAAAACAAGAAATAATGCCATTTTACAACCCAAAAGACCCTTTAGTGAAATTTTCCATGAGTTTTTTAATCTTCAGAAATTCCATAATTTACCATGATAAAATCAATAATTTTCTTTTTCCATGAGTTTTCAAGAAAAAAAACCAATGACTTTTCCAGACCTATGCAAACCCTGATATACTAGTCAAATACTTATCACAGACAAACAATTTTTATCAATCTTCAAATCTTTATAAAACTTCAGCTATAACCGTAAGATCACCTTACCTATAATGCGTAATATTTGTTCTATTTACTGCCCAACCAGGTTCTGTTCGATTCTCAGACGTACGATTCATGACCGTCAGGTTTGAGTATTTCCAAATGCTCGCCTTGAAAAACAGTTGTACTGTATCGCCAATCACAGGGTGCTTGTTTGTTGTCCAATAATGGAAGCCATTTTTCACATCTGAAAATTGACAGTTGAATCCGTTAACTTGAACTTTTTCTGATTCCCTTAGTTATCTATGTTCGTGTTTTACTATGTTTCAAGTTTTACTGCATCATCCAACATTTAATAACAGTATGATTTCTAGACACGAATTTGTCTTTTTCTTTAATTTACTGTCCACTAATTGAATATGCGTCCTTTAGTCCAGACCAGCACACCAGAAGTAATTGAAAATTGGAGCATGTTCAAACAAGTTGATGGAATCACTTGCCATGCAAAACAAAATCCCCTACTGAATATGAATTGATGAGATAAATATATGACTAAAGTTCATGAAAATCCTTCAAGGGGTGTGTGAGATATAGTCACATGACCTTAGGCCCAAAGAGTGACCTTGATCCTTTTCATCATGGCAAGATTAACATTTGGTCAAAGTTTGATGGAAATCCCTAGTATTAAGGAGATATAGTCTGGTGACCTTTGACCTATAAGTGTGACCTTGACCTCCAGTCAAGTTTGGTTCAGAAATGGGTTCTTCACATTCTCTTCATGAGCTTAACATTTACCTTAAGGTTTAAGGAAATTATTCCGAAGGTTTGGGAGATATAGAAACATAACCCTTAATTACAAGTTTGAGTCCTAAATGTGACCTTGACCTTCATGATAGTTCCCTGGATGACCAAACCTTGTGGCATGGACAAAAAAGGCACTTTTTGCTGCCAAAAAACAAAACTTTGACAGTAAGGGACACAAGACTTTAACTAGAATTTCTAAGTACAAACAAGAAAATTTTTCACAAGTTATCTTCTTTTGCTTACAGATAGGTCTACGATGGTACATAAGTACCCAACTTTCAAAGAATAGTCAAATGGTAAGTTAACAAGTGGACAAGAATGAAAATTAACTGAGTTTCTAAGTCAAAAAGGGCCATAATTCAAATAAAACCTTGACAGAATTACCTTCTCCGCCCATGTTTGGGATCATGATGGTAAACAAGATCCAACTTTCAAATTAATATCTCAAACAGTTCAGTCAAAAAGTGGACTGGTAGAAAAACTACCAAGATTCTAAGTCGATAAAAGGCCTTAATTTTTAAAACAAAGCCTGACAGAGTTACCTTCTCTGCGTGCAGATGGGGGTAATGATGGAAATAGCATTAAAAAGTTTCAAAGCAATATCTCAAAGGGTTAAGGTAATAAGGGATTTTACCCATATTCAATGTATTTTCAAGTAAAAAGGGGCATAATTCTGTCAAAAACCTTGACAGAGTTATGTCCTCTTGTCGTTGATGAAGGTCGTATGGTAAACAAGTATGGTTAGTTTCAAAGCAATACCTACAATGGTTTTGAAATAAAGTGAGGTGGTAACGAAAAACTTAACCAAGCTCAATACACTTTCTAAGTAAAAAAAGGGCCATAATTTGTCAAAAACCTTGACAGAGTTATGTACTCTTGTCTGTAGATGGAGGTTATGATGGTAAACAAGTATGGTAAGTTTCAAAGCCATACCTCTAATACTTCTGAGATAAAGTGGGTGGTACAAAAACTTAACCAAGGTGTGACGCCAACGCGCGCCGATGCCGGGCGGTAGGATAGCCCCCTTTTCATAGAAAAGTCGAGCTAAAAGGGCATAATGTCAAAAACCTTGACAGAGTTATGTCCTCTTGTCTGTTGATGAAGGTCGTGATGGTAAACAAGTATGGTTGTTTCAAAGCAATACCTCCAATGGTTTTGAAATAAAAGGAGGTGGTACGAAAAACTTAACCAAGCTCAATACACTTTCTAAGTAAAAAAGGGCCATAATTCTGTCAAAAACCTTGACAGAGTTATGACCTTGTCTGTAGATGGAGGTTGATGGTAAATAAGTATGGTAAGTTTAAAGCCATACCTCTAATACTTTGAAATAAAGTGGGGTGGTACGAAAACTTAACCAAGGTGTGCGCCAACGCCGACGCCGACGCCGGGGCGAGTAGGATAGCTCCCCTTTTCATAGAAAAGTCGAGCTAAAAATGGTGTGAAGATATTTCAAAATCAGTCAATGCATCTTGAAGATACAGCCAGGACACGAAATACTGGTATATAATCCTAAAACAAGTTTTGAGCCCTAAATGTGACCTTGACCTTTAAGGTATCTCCCCAGCTGTGGTGCATGACACCTCCTTGTGGTATGGGCAACAGCTGTATAAAGTTATTTCAAAATCAGTGTACATAATGTTTGCATGTAGAAGTTAGAGCTCGGACAGGAAGTGTGGAAGAACGGATAGACAGTCAGATCAGAGCAAAACTATAGTCCAAAATGATCTTCAATCAATTGAGGACTAGTAACTGAATACTTTCCTCCAATTTGAATTCTGTGAGCAAGCAAATATAACAAACACTTTTCCCCCAATTACATTTCTATGAGTAAGATACCATAACAGATATTTTTCTCTCATTTAAACTTGCCATGTTCAAACTAACAAAAAAATACTTTTCCCCAAGCTAATCTTTCCCTGGACAGCTGTCACTGGGGATATGCCCAGCAATTGTTGGATTTTTATATGCCCGATGCTTCACTAGTCTTGTTACATACCTGTAGCCACAAATGGTATTGAAGCAGACGTCGACCCAACTTTATTGCGGCCCTTACACTTATAAAAGCCAACTCTGTTCTCCTTCACTACATCCTTCACTATCAGTTGGCTAATTTTTGACTTTCTGTCTTCTGATATAAAATTTGCCCTTTTTGGATACACAACTGGCGCCGAGCCTGTGATATTGACTGGTTCCCACCTGTCATTTCGAATACTGCAGTTACTCGGGCTTGTACAAGACTGCCAAAACCAGTCTATAGAAGTTGGTAAGGGAACCGACCTCACAGAACAGTTAATCTTATGTTCCCAATATACAAGGTAGAACTCAGACTCAGTATTGCTACTTGTAATATTAACTTCAGGTTCATCTGAAATAAAAATATTACAAAAACCTTTAAAATGAAACAATATTGCCACATTTATTTCAAAAAAATTAAAAAGAACAACTATTTTCTTTTTGATTATGGCTGTCTCACTCTAAGTTTCACTCAACCTTAATACAGCAAAGAGCTGCCAAATCTAAATTCATAACAAACAATTCAAATTAAATTTAATGTTCATACCTACCGAGGAATCAGTTGAAATACATGTGTATAAGATCCTCTGATCCAGTGAAAATCATTGTGAATATTCTACATATAATTCTCCTATATGAGACTTTAAACTCCTAACACACATGCAAGTTGTAACACAGTTTCTACTTGGTTGCATTGTACATATTTGTGACATCACAAAGGGTAGCTCATTAATACTTCACTGATTATTTCACACAGTTCAGACGATGACTAGCCAATCATGATCTGCAGTGGTTGCAAAGGCTGTATCTCGGCCAGCAAGGTAAAACTTCACTGTTGTGAAGCCATCTTGGTATAGTGGTAACAGGTGTGCCCCAAGATCATAGGGTCGCTAGTTCAATCCTAACCAGAGCCATGGAAGGTAGTGTTCTCAGGCAAGACACAAATTATTGCCTCTCTCTAAATCAGTTTGATTCTGATTTAGACCCGAGAGTGACTAATCTTGAAGAACTTGTTTCGTAATTGAGAATAAATAAATTAGTACAAACGATAGAATTTTTAAAAAGTTTTTCTTACATTCTACAATAAGCTGGACATCAAGTGACTGCTCCATTCCAGAGACATATGCAATGATAGTATATATTCCTGCATCCCGTCTTGTCGGATACCTTATACGTAAAAATATCTGGTCTTCATTTCTGAAAAAAAAATGTGTTGTTACATTAAATGGTTAATAGTAATTCAATTAATTTGTTATCACCATTAAACTGCTTCTGTATAATTTCAAAATTCTAACAGGACAATTTTGTCACAAGGCTGAGTTCATTACACTGTTACAGGATAAACTTTCACTGTTCAACTGAGTTCATTACGCTGTTACAGGATAAACTTTCAATGTTCAACTGAGTTCATTACGCTGTTACAGGATAAACTTTCAATGTTCAACTGAGTTCATTACGCTGTTACAGGATAAACTTTCAATGTTCAACTGAGTTCATTACGCTGTTACAGGATAAACTTTCAATGTTCAACTTTTGACGTTCATCTAGGCTGTTACAGGATTGTGTTGTCAAATAAACATTTCAAAATGTTCAAATGAGTTCATTAGGGCTGTTACAGGATAAAATTTCACATGTTCTTAACATATGAGTAACAATTCAAATTAACGCTGTTTCATGGATAAACCCTTTCAACGACTGACTTCAAATTCTTATAAATGGTAACATCCATATGTCTAATTTGTTAAGATTGTAGTATTTGTGTAAGAGCTAAAATGAAAATCAAAATATTTCCGAGCCAGGTTTTGAACTCGGATCTTGTGTTTACAAAATAGGGGCTTCAAGGGAGTCGCTGATTTATGCGAGTTAAAAATATTGATTACAAAAGGACCACCCGTTAGGCAAGGGGTGATATTTTCACAATAAAAGTAAGCAAACCAGTCTTTTGTTAGAACTTGTCACGTTATCATAATACAAGCCCTGATACAGTAATGACAATTGTTTTCTTAAAAAATCTCTTCTTTGATGGTTACTCCCCTTTAAATCACTAAGAACATGTATAAAATTGAAAAGCTCTGTATCAGTTATCAGTCAAGCTTATTTCTTGGGTTTTAACACCCATTTCACCAGTTTTTCAGTCGTTAATTGGTGGGGTAGTTACCCATAATCACTGAGTATCAGACCCCTTTTCTCTGCTTCCTCAAATAATACCATTTATGATTTTAAAGAATTCACTCATCCAATCTTACAGCATACGTGAAAATATTACCTGTACGTAAGAATTACTTTATTCATGTAATTTTATTACTTCCTAGCTCAGTTGCTGTATGTCTTTTAATTAACAATACGTTTTGCACCTGCCACAGATTCATTCCAAAAAAAGAAATTTTTAATCAATAGGGAAAACAAGATTACAACAAAACTATTTGATCAGCGATATATTTTGCGTCCAAATTTTAAACTGCTACTAAAAAGGCCAAAAATCTACCATATCAACCTGTTAGAATGTGCTGTATTGGCTCAACGTGTTTCAGTTATACTTTATTTCTATGGAAAGTCCCACACCCTTGACTACTCACATCGGTTTGAATCCCATTACTGCCATAAGGGGAATTTGGCCAAGACCTTCACCATCCCTTCTTACGGCGTGATTACTTTAAAATCTAAACAAAATCTTTAGACCTGTTCAACAAAAGTATCTAAGAATATAATAAATGACTCAATCACTCAAACTCACTTCTCACTCAAATTCAATCTGATTGAAAAGTATACATAATCTGTTGGAATAAATCTAACATTAGAGAAACCTGTCAATAAAACTAGAAACATCATTAAATGTCATTCCAATTCTGCCAGTAAATTTCACTAAAATCCTGAGAAATGTTTGCAAGACAAGCAGACAGTATTAATTAAAACTGTATTCTTTCAGCTCACATACAGAAGAATGGCATTAAAAAACATTCGTGATTTTTACCTTCCACCTACTAAATTTCTTACCGAGAGCTGCCAGTAGCACAACTGCCATATACGCCTGAACAATATGATAATAAGTACAGTAAACTCCATTTTAACAAACTCCTTGGCACTATTTTAATTTTGTTCCTTATATCTGGAATTTGTTACGTCCATATGACATTTTCATATAGAATAATGAAAGAAAACAAGAGCTGTCCATAAAACAGCAAGCTCGACTATTGTGAGTGTTTGCTAATAAAACAAAACTTTTATCAGTATAAAGCAAAACAAAATTCTGCTAACTATTAAGATAAACTAGGAAAAGTTGAATCATAAAAAAAGTCAAAATCATCACTATATATTTAATATTGGTAAATTAATTGTTTGATACAAAAGTACCCCTGAACACTATTGCTAAGTTTGATATAACTACCATAAGTGGTTACTGAGATATGTGCATGATAGTGCCTTGCAGCAAAACTTTAACCAAATTTCAAAAGTCAAACAAGGGCAAAAATGCACTAAATTTAAACAAGAGTTAACTGTCTTGACTGTGTGACACCCCTTAAGACATTAACAAAGTTTCAAGTCAATATCATAAGTGGTTACTGAGATATGTGCATGATAGTACCTAGCAGGCAAAACTTTAACCAAATTTTCAAAGTCAAACAAGGGCCATAATTTGTATCAAATTTATATAAGAGTTATCTGTCTTGACTGTGTGACACCCCTAAAGACATTTACAAAGTTTCAAGTCAATATCACATGTGGTTACTGAGATATGTGCATGATAGTACCTAGCAGGCAAAACTTTAACCAAATTTAGTACCTAGCAGGCAAAACTTTAACCAAATTTTCAAAGTCAAACAAGGGTCATAATTTGTACTAAATTTATACAAAGAGTTATCTGACTTGACTGTGTGACACCCCTAGAGACATTAACAAAGTTTCAAGTCAATATCATAAGTGGTTACTGAAATATGTGCATGATAGTACCTAGCAGGCAAAACTTTAACCAAATTTTCAAAGTCAAACAAGGGCCATAATTTGTACTAAATTTATACAAGAGTTATCTCACTTGATTGTATGACACCCCCTAAAGACATGAACAAAGTTTCAAGTCAATATCATAAGTGGTTACTGAGATATGTGCATGATAGTACCTAGCAGGCAAAACTTTAACCAAAGAAGCAACGCCGACGCTGACGCCGATGCCGACGCCGACGCCAACACACAAGTGACTGTAATAGCTCTCCATATTCTCTGAATAGTCGAGCTAAAAAACTCAGAGAAGATAAATTTTGTCCATATATCCGGATTTTCTCTATACCTAGAGTCATTATATATACATAGTTTACTGTAGTGTGGGCCCTTACTTCCCCCAACAAAAAAAGTTAATTAATTGTTCAATATGGGGCCTACTGTAAATTTACTGACTGAATTTCAAACAGTGCAGATTATGATCGGACTGCATGGATGTGCAGGCTGATCATGATCTACGCTTGTCGTAAAGGCAGAATCATTCACCATCCGCAGGATAATGGGTATCTATCAACAAATAAGAGTTAAAAGTCTCTTACAATCTCTGTGACTCAATCTTTGTATCTTTTTTTGTAATATTCTGATCTTCTTTTCGCCAGTAAAAGTTGGGTTCTGGATGTGCATTCACATTTATATAGAAATCAACTTTTAGGTCAACTGCCTCTCTCACTGTAATAGACTCGTCTACAGGACTTAGGTTAACAAAAGGAAGTTCTGAAAACACAAAAATATAAATTAAATATTAAGTTACATCTTTGAAAATACATCACTTACCAAATATCACACAGGAGTGCCAAACTGTCACAAAGTAGGCATAACTCAGTATCTGGCAGTTAATAGGTTTTGTAAAACCTGTCTGAACTATAGAGAGGACAAGGCTTATTCACCTATAGACCAATAGACATTATGCCCACAAACATGTTCAGCAAGTTTGGTGAAGATCAGATGAAAAGTGTTCAACTTAGAGAATGGACAAAGTGTGAAAGCCGCCCGCCTGCCAGAGGTGCTCCCATAATATGTTCTTTTGGGCTTATAACAACACATTGATTCAAGACTGAAACTGTTGGTCGCAACTCAATTTTCACAGATTTTATATACAATGTATTCCCTTAGTAAGCATATATATAAGATATAAATCCCAGGTACAGGGACAGGACAATTTGTTGAACAGTTTAAAAACAACAAGATAGTCCAGTCACACAAAGTATTCAATATATCCATAGTCATTTACTGTTAGCTGCTTGATCACAATTTCACCAAAATATACAGTAAAACTTTGTTAACTTGAGCATCGATGACTTGAGAACCCTGGTAACTCGATGACTCCTGTCGGTCCCAGCCATTTTACCTACATGTTTAATGGGAAATCACCATGGATAACTCGAGCAACCCAGGATAACTCGAGGAACACCTGTGGTCCCGCCAGGTAGACCAGGTATGAGCAATCAAGTGAAGGACACGATCTCGGGTAAATACACTGAGCGAAGTAAAATTTCATTACCCTGCCTTCTCCGTTAATCAGTTGAAATATATACATTATCCTAGTTATACATGTATGTAAACAAAACAGACAGAATTTAATCAAACAAGAGCTGTCCCTCACAAGTGACGAATGCCCCCGAAAGAGGTGCCTCACAGTCTGTGTCCTCTCCATGTGCTCAATAAATGTGCTATGTAATTTTAAAATCCTTCCATGCATGACAGAGTAACCATGCATACAGTTTTCCATTACTTTAAACACTAAGTGTGACCTTGACCTTTAAGGTAGGGACTTGGGTCTTGCACGCGACACATCCGCTTGATGTGCTAGACATTTGTGCCAAGTTATTTTAAAATCCTTCAAAGCATGATAAAGTTATAGTCCGGACACAAATGTATGCATATATACAGGATTCCATTACCTATAAACTCTAAGTGTGTTCTAACCTTGACCTTTGTGGTAGGGATGTGGGTCTTGCACACGACACGTCATCTTGATGTGCTAGACATTTGTGCCAAATTATTTTAAAATCCTTCAATGCATGACAAAGTTACAGTCCGGACACGAATGTGTGCATATATGCATATATAGAGGAATCCATTAACTTCAAACTCTAAGTGTGACCTTGACCTTTGAGCTAGGGACGTGGGTCTTGCAGGGAGAAAAGAAGTCTTAGTGCCAGACATTTGTGCCAGGTTTTTTTAAAATCCTTCAATGCATGACAAAGTTACATCCGGACACGAATGTGTGATAAGCATAATAGAGGAATCCATTACCTTCAAACTCTAAGTTTGACCTTTGAGCTAGGGATGTGGGTCTTGTATGTGACACGTCGTCTTGATGTGCTTGACATATGTGCCAAGTTATTTTAAAATCCTTCAATGCATGACAAAGTTACAGTCCGGACACGAATGTGTGCATATATGCATATATAGAGGAATCCATTACCTTCAAACTCTAAGTATGACCTTGACCTTTGAGCTAGGGACGTGGGTCTTGTACGCGACACTCGTCTTGATGTGCTAGACATTTGTGCCAAGTTATTTTAAAATCCTTAAATGCATGACAAAGTTACAGTCCGGACACGAATGTGTGCATATATAGAGGATTCCATAACCTTCATACTCCAAGTGTGACCTTGACCTTTGAGGTAGGGATGTGGGTCTTGCACGTGACACGTCGTCTTGATGTGCTAGACATGTGTGCCAAGTTATTTTAAAATCCTTCAATGCATGATAGAGTTACAGTCCGGACACGAATTGTAAGTGGGGACGCACAGACGGACGGATGGACGGACGGACAGACGGATGGTGCGATTTTAATATGCCACCCTTCGGGGGCATAATAAAAACAAAATGGTAATTATGGTTCATGATTTAATGAAATAAATGAATATATAAATCCTACTACAACATAAAGGTCCTCAAAAAACACTTTGTTTGTGAGATACATCACAGCAGAAAAACTTATAAACCTTCCATGATTCGGATATTTAAACTCAAGAACTCGGATAACTAGAGCATTTTACTCACCCCTTTGCGACCTTAAGTTATTGAAGTTTTATTGTATATCACAAAAATTAAATATGGAAGTAAATGCCAGAATCAACAACACAAGACAAATACAGCATAGCAATTTGCAAAAATCCATTGAAAAATGTTAGTTGGTTTGGTTTTTGCACCACTACGCTTTATACTAGGATATTCAAAAGCATTTGTTATGCTTTATCAATTGGTAGCATATAAATTCAAATATACAGATAAACTTTACAGGAATTTATACTGGAAATTTATTCTGTTAATTTCAGAAAGGTTTAAAACCTTGTATTTCACCAAAATCTGAGAGCGAGCAGCTTTAAGATTATATGAAAACGTAAAATTACTAAAAACAAATCATCCAAAAACAATGAAGTCTTAAAAGGTGAAGAACTACTCACCATGAATATGAACATGGGTCTCAACTATTCCTTTGTTCTTGTCAGAAATCCATGCTGTACATTTATAGATCCCAGAGTCATCAGACGAGGTCATACGGACCTCAATGTCACTGCGGAATTCTTCAAGACCACTACCACCACCATCTGTCTTGTACGCTTTCATTATAATGACCCGTGGAGAATCCTAAAATGTAAGACAAATCACTAATTATTAAAGTTCTTCATAATTGAATATCATAAGAAAACAGTTTGGAAAAATGCTTACCCTTAATTTTGAGTGAAAATTACAGCTTTATTCATAATTTAAGTCACTAGTCTTGGATACATTCACTTAACCAATTTAAAAGAAATTTTCATCCAAATCAAATTTATGGATGCAAAAATATCCTAACTATTACTTATTACTGATATAATACATATAAATGCACAAATATCTTACAATATTATATTAGTTATCAAAATGTTAAAAGAACTACTGTGTTATAACAATGATATACAATTTCTAAAGTAATTTATCAATTTGTTATTTTCAAGTTTTTTACAAAATATTTCCCTCCAATAACTAACACACTAAATTTATATGTGTCAAGAATGGGTAACACAGTTTTGATGAAAAGTGTTCACTAAATCAATGATGTAATGACTTTAATGATTTCGGGAGATGGGGTGGGCAATGTTCCTTGAAATGGGGAAAGTAGACAACACTGGGAAGCTCAAGTACATGATGGTTCCGGATGGGACCAATTCTCAATCACTCAGTTCTTTAATCATCACTTGGTCTAAAATGCACTGTTTGAGTCCCAGCTACACTACTATCACCTGTGCTATAGAGGGGGACTTTCCTTGGTAATCACGTAACTTTATTCTGCAGCAAACGCCCTACTAGACCACCTTTCTTATTCACAAATGTTTGATACTAAGTCCCGTAATATTGGGATCCTTAAAAGACAAACAAGAGGGCCATGATGGCCCTTTATCGCTCACCCGAGTACAACTGCTTTTAACAAAGTTGCTAGAAATCATCGAAACAACCTTTTTGACAAATTTCCAGGATATTTGGGCTGAAAATGTAACCTTTAGAGTGTTAACAAGGTTTTTCCACATTTGGGCTCTGTGACCTAGTTTTTGACCCCAGATGACCCATATTCGAACTTGAGCTAGAAATCATCAAAACAACCTTTCTGACAAATTTCCAGGATATTTGGGCTGAAAATGTTACCTCTAGAGTGTTAACAAGGTTTTTCCATATTTGGGCTGTGTGACCTAGTTTTTGACCCCAGATGACCCATATTCGAACTTGAGCTAGAAATCATCAAAACAACCTTTCTGACACATTTCAAGGATATCTGGGATGAAAATGTAACATCTAGAGTGTTAACAAGGTTTTTCCATATTTGGGCTCTGTGACCTAGTTTTTGACCCCAGATGACCCATATTCGAACTTCGGCTAGAAATCATCGAAACAACCTTTCTGACATATTTCAAGGATATTTGGGCTGAAAATGTTACCTCTAGAGTGGTAACAAGGTTTT
The DNA here is from genome assembly GCA_022818135.1 of Saxidomus purpurata. Lineage (NCBI taxonomy): Eukaryota > Metazoa > Mollusca > Bivalvia > Venerida > Veneridae > Saxidomus > Saxidomus purpurata. The sequence continues at coordinate 23,074,026 of JAFMSR010000008.1, forward strand.
TCATATTCAGGCTGTGTGACCTAGTTTTTGACCCCAGATGACCCATATTCGAACTAGAGCTAGAAATCATCTTAACAACTTCTCTGACAAATTTCCAGGATATTTGGGCTGAAAAGGTTACCTCTAGAGTGTTAACATAGTTTTTCCATATTTGGGCTGTGTGACCTAGTTTTTGACCCCAGGTGACCCATATTAAACTTGAGCTAGAAATCAACCAAACAACCTTTCTTACAAATTGCCAGGATATTTGGACTGAAACAGTAGCCTCTAGAGCCTTAACAAGATTTTTCTATTTTTGGGTCATGTGAATTAGTTTTTTCATCCGAGACGACCCATATTCGAACTTGTCCGAGTAATTACTGGGACAAACATCCTGACCAAGTTTCATGACAATTGAGGCAAAAATGTGACAACTAGAGCGTTAACGAACTAATTGTGGATGGACGACGGACATTCATCGATCCTAATAGCTCACCCTGAGCCAGCTCAGTTGAGCTAAAAAGGGCATAAATAGAGATGCTTGTATTAAGCAAATCATTACTTAATACACTTTTCCTTTTCGGAAAATATTACTGCCTGGAGACTTTTTTTCCATAAAGACAATTATGGCATAATTTATTAGCCTCTTTCAAAAGTTTCACCTAACACATTTTCCTGCCAATTTCATTCAGTTAAAAAATTACAAAAATAATGGTCGTGGGTCGACCACAAAACTGTTGTAAGTCCTTCTTTATTTCATTTAAGTTACTACAGTTTTGCAGTCAACCCTCGTTACGCAGTTTCTTGTATCAACTCTTACTCAATGTATAAAATTCAGCACCAGCCTACATTTATACTTTACATACATATATATACATATGATATATATCTTAATGATGTATTTGCTTGATTCACTCTTGACCCTCTTGAGCTGAAGTATTTCCCTTCGTAACTACTTACCAGTAGTATTTTGTTTTTAACACAAATTAAAACTAGGAGGGGAAAAAAAACAGTTAATATTTTACTTTATTTCTGTTTCTGTCAGACAAACCAAGGTATATCATGACATTAAGAAATGACATAATGATCACAGTGTGGCATTTACTGCTGCATTAATTGCGACTGTAACCATAAATTGTACAAATTAATAATGTGGTGTAACTCCACATTGTATGTACAGTGTAATTTTACTTACAACTTTCAATTTTTATTTTCGTCTAAAGAAAGTTGGATGTCAGACATGAGTTCTTTCGTATTTTACGTATTTTACGCACAGACTAAGTGTCGGGTGCACATGTTGTAAAACCCCATACAATAAAGGATTTGAACCTTAAATGCAACACTGCTCTTTTAAGGTTGTGCATGCTACATTCATGTGTTATAAATGACAACTGTGTGAAAACACTTATATGGGCACAAAAATGCCTGTACATTCTTGAAAATGCCTTTCAAGAATACAAAATACTAGATTAGTGTAAAAACCTGTTAGTATATTTTACAGCGATTATTCAAACTATAACACACGCTCAGTACAATAAGTTAGTTGTTATATACAAGAACAGACTGACATTTGAGAAGGTAATCATCAGTGAAATTACATATTCATGATAACTTTAATGACCTTAAACAGTAATAACAAGTATGCATGCATATCATCAATTGTAAAGCTAGTATTTCAAATCTGTTTTCCCACAAATTTTAATAATTCACTTAATTTTCTTACATAACTGGAACAAACCAGGCCTGTTGTTGTTGTTGTTGTACAAGTTTAATGCCCATTTCATATTTCAGTGATTTCAAACATGCAGGCAGTTTACCTAACCATTTTGTTCCTTGGAAAACACAGTCCTACAGGTATTTCTTGAACACCTGTGTTTGGATAAATACATTTGCTACAGTGCAGTGTTTTTCTGTCTCACATGTTTAGAGAACTCAGTTTGGTATTCTTACAGCTCCATTAACTGAAGAAATGGAGTTTTGTCTGTGCAACACCACTTCCTTACCCAACAAACATTCAAAAATGGACATAATAATGTCTATCTTTTAATATTGACAGACTTTCAATATAGACAGTTCTATCACATGTTGAAAGGGTTGCTGGCTGAAAATTTGCTGACTGAATAATAGAGTGCAGATCATTATCAGATGGCCCAGAGGTACAGACTGATCATGATCTGCACTAGTCATATAGGCAGATTTCACCAGTTGGGTATGGGTGACTTAGTTTAAAAGCTATCAATAACTGAATTTATGCATTTGAAGGATTTTCTTTACAGAATACATCAGCTTTCTACAAGTATCTTAACTTTTCAACCAAAAACAGCCATGGTGAAGCAAAAGACCGCCACAGATCACTGCCACCACCTAGGCTCAAACCTGTCACAGCCAGATTCAGATTCTGAAGTTCTGTCTACTTTTAAGTTTCAACTAATTTATTTTACATGGATCGCCAAGCAAGTTCTTGCAACTATACTTATAAAACTACTTTCTATGACTGCTACCTGGAGTTCTGACCAGTACTCATACTGAAAGAAGGGACTGTTGAAGCCTTAGCCAAATGCCAACCTCCGGGGTTAAAAGTATGATGCTCTACCCCTACACATCGACACTCCATCTTACTCCGATCTATCAGACAATATTAACAACACCAGACACGACTAGCAACATACTGTATTATAATACAGTAACAAATATTTGTAATACGAGGATAAATAATGAACTTCTGTGCAAAAAAATACGAAAATGGTGACAGATATAAACAATGCATTACAACAAAACAAAAATCTGTTGCTGAATAATATTCTTTATCAAGCTCCAGTTTGAAGAAAAGAAAAGCACCTTCAACAATAAAGGTATACTTCTACTAAACAAACAGGAAAGAGGTTATACATCAGTAAGCAAAATAGCAACACAAGTTATGTCAGCCATGCTAAAGTCTTTTTTTTCTTACCTGCAGTACAGTTTCCTATAGAAGAAGAGACAAAGGTGGGATAAAGAATGTAATATATATATATGTAATATCATGGTCTTTCTAAGATGGGTCCATAACACGAAAGGGGAAAGGTTACAAAACTGACTTCTTTTTCCATGTGTCGAATAACTCATAAATATCAATGTTTGACATTTTATTTCAGTTATGTGAGCCTTACTGTGTGAAAAGTAACATATTCTTATGACCTATTATCATTGTAAACAAGAGAAAGAAGTGTTATCATTGTTGAATAAAACAATAATTATACATCCTATTTTGTTACTCGGGTTACTTGTGACATGTAAGTTAACAGTGTGGATAACAGCGGGCCTAAATAGCACAATGGCTTGGGCGATTGTCTCTGTGACAGCAGCTCACTGGTTCGAATACCAGCTGCAGTCAAGAGTGTGTTTTTGGTTCAAGACACTGGTGCCAAACATGCCTCAGTACACATAAGCTGCAAATAAGTCGCAGCAATGAAAAACTCGCTGCATCTCCTATAAGCCTTGTAGTATCTGGCATGAGTGTTCAAGAGCATTTCAATAAACTAAGGAAGTCTTCTTCGAAATTGAACTAAAGTAAATTCATATACACAAAACTATAAACTCAATTCATATAAACTAAACAGTAAACTATCAGTCTGGATTTAGTTAGCTAATCTAGACCCAGATCTGACACTGGTTTTCCCAAAGTGAGGCTCACATAAACATAGATTAAATTATGTCAATTAACTTAACCCAAATAGTTTTAACTTTATATCTTTTTTGAAATAATAACATCTCAAACATTTTTTTTAACCCTACATCTGAGAGAGAAAAAAAACTTTGGGGTGTAGTCATTCAGTGAACCACATTAAGTTTTGAAATAATCTTTTAATTGTGTAAGCAGTCAGTTTATGTGATTCTACGACTAAATTTTCAATGCTTTCTAATACAGAATGTATTTGCATTCCAGGGTGAAAACAACAACACCTAGAGTTCTTGAGATGATTTTTATCATGCTATCAAAGGAGGTTTCAAACTGGTTCGGTTCCTTTAAGCATCTATCACATATCAGTAGGTTTTCAATAGAGATAAAGAATTTAGGACATATAAAAACTAGAATAACTTTTCTTAACATAATACAATAAAGCTCCTGTAAAAAGTCCACCCTTTGAACCACTAAAAAGTGGTCTCATTACTAAGTTGGTTCTCAGATTTTTTGTCTTAATATCAGGTTGTCTTAATAAAGGAACTCTACTGTGCCAGGTATAGGGGCATCTGATTTCCTTTAACACACAATTCAATATCAAAACCGAACTTTCCTTCATTTTAGTTTGAATGTTTCAAAGGGATAATATTCTAGTGAGTGGTTACAGTGACACTTGACCACTGAGCCGTATCCTGCTATACTTCTACAACTGAAAGGTCCATTCCCCCAATCTACACTTTATACGGATGTTCAATTTATATTTTACCACTTGAGTAGTTAACAGTGCAGACTATGATCAAAGATCATGAGTATGGTCTACACTTGCAGAAGAAGGGTAAAAGATACACCAAAATTGCTCACAAAATGTTCAGTCTAAACGGTTCATCATAGTATCAATACAGAGAACAAGTACACCATTCTTATTTCATTTCTCAATACTTCTGGGACATTTTGTTTATTTAAACAGTTCAAAAATATTGTCTGCATGTTTTTCCCATTAATTTCATAATTTCATTTCTTTTTCTACCTTCATGCGGGCAATAGCTCAAATTTACATTTCAGGTGCAAACTTACCTGTCTTTCATTGGTATAGTATGACCATCTCAGGGCGGGTCTAACACCTGTCATAACTTTAACATAACAGGAAATACTGAATGCTTCTCCGACAGTTCTATGGATATCATGAGCCGGCTGCAAGTATGGCATAGGAGGATAATCTGGGTCCACTGTAAACAACAACAATAAATCTTAAGAATTTGCAACATGACCACTTTTGGTTTAGTGGCGTCTCATTCTTATATTTCTCTAATAATGCTTAGTTTTTTCTTTAATAAGCTGTTCAATCAATAATTCATTGAACAGGATACTCCCTGAAAAATTACTGATTGAATGGCAACTAGTGCAGATCATGATCAGACTGGTGGCTAAGTCAGTAACAGAGACAGTCTGTATCTCTGACGTTAAAAATTTTCCTCAGTATATTCATTTTTTACATTTGAACTAGTCAAATATGAAACCTGTCTCTGTTTGGTCAATTTTTAATTTTATTTCACTTCTAGCCAATCAGAACCCATACATTTAAATATGGTCTCCAGTATCAGGCCATAGTGTTTTTTGTTATAAATTCTTTAGTTTATCTGAGGTTCAACAATCTAAAAAACACAACAAAGGTGACAGACAGCTAATTGTGGAAGACCATTTTTTGATAAACAATGCAAAAGTTCTGCAAAATGTCCTCGGTGTTCAAAGTTGAACAAGAGAGCCAATATGGCCCGATATCGCTCAGCTGGCTATCATTGTCTATAATTAAAGGTCATCAAGAGCAGAAGGGTCAATTATGACCTGGGGATTCTGATTTTAACAGTTTTCATAGAGATCCTTCATAATGCTATATTCCAAATATTTAAGCTTTGGGCCTAGTGGTTCTATATAAGCCTATGTAAAATCAAGTGACCCCCCGGGGTGGGTCAATTTTGACCTGGGGGTCATGATTTGAACAATCTTGGAAGCAGACCACTAGGCAATGCTTCATGCCAATTATCTAAGCTCTAGGCTTTGTGGTTTCAGAAGAAGACTTTTGTAAGATTTTCCTATAACCTTTGCACACCGGCACATTTTGTTACACACTCAACAGATATGCATGCGTTTTTGTAAACACTGTGCATCACGTTATGCTAATTTCGGTTCACTGCGCGTGTTGTACACGTCAGCAAATAGATTGAGCTGTAACATGAAAGTAAAATTTCCATTGGCCCACCTACAGAGGTCACGCGCAGGGGTCACCCTGTCTGCTAACCTGCACATGGACTTCTTTTTTTTTTTTTTTTTTTTGCCAACGAGATGTCAATTTTAAGCGTTCTCATAAGATGTCAATATACCTAAGATTGAGTACGACATGTCTGCTTTATGTCTGTGAAAAATATTTGCACTTGCACAAAACACTATCCCACAGGGGCCTGTATGCGAACGTTGGTAAAATGAAAATTTTCAAAGCTGGTAAAATTGTGTCCAAGGTCATTTTCAAGGTTGTCTTAAAGTGTCAGCATTTGCCTCGGACGTCTGAGTTTTCAACATTCAGGAGCTGTCGGCATAGCCTTAAAATTCATACAGACAAAACGTGTTCCATACGGTAACTGTCACTTCTATGGAAGGCCAAACCTGTCTTTACCCGCGTATATGGTTTATTACGTTATGGGCGTTCAAAGGATATAGGTATATGTAAAATCAAATGACCCCCGATTTTCCTATATAAGTATATGCAAAATCAAATGACCGCCTGGGCAGGGGTCGTGATTTGAACACTCTTAGTAGACGCCCACTAGGCTAAGTGATCTAAGCTCTAGGCATTGTGGTTTCAGAAAAGAAGATTTTCCTATATAAGTGTACACCTGATCAAGGGACCATGAATGTCAATGTTCTAGTGTATATTTGTGCCATCTAATAGGAAGTTGACATGAACCTCATATATATTTGTTGTTACCCAACATAATTTATGAACATCAACTTTCTTAGATAAATATATGCATACTTACCATGAATCATGAAGGTAAACATTCTCATTTTTGTAACATTGTCTATAGTAGTTTCACACACATAAATCCCATCAAATGATCTGTCAACTGTGGCTATTTTTACACCCCACTTAGGGTCAAACACGACGCCTTGTTCTGGTCCTATCGGGTGTGGATTGTGACACTCGCAGCGTAGAGTGACGTTGAAATTAGGGGAGCTTGTCTGACAAGGAACTGTGTAAGATCTATTCAGATACAGGACAAGATGGTTTGGGTAAAACGGCAGATCTATATAATGTCTGTCTGTAAATGGGTTATCCTTGTCTGAAACACAGGAAAAATATTTCTGTTTAATTGTTTAAAATTCGTAATGAAATGACAATCAAGAATTCAAACTAACAGTCCTTCTATATAAGTAGCAATTTTGCCTATGTACCCTTAATATCTCTGCTATATCACTGCAGTTTTATCTTCAAACTTTTTTAGAGTCAATAAAAATATTCTTTACTTCAATGTCCAGATTGTACAACAAATGCCTGATTTCTATATTGTGTTCTACTAGTATACTGATATTTGTAGAATCATCTCTGAACTCCCCACCATCTCCATATAGGAGAAAAGCACAGACATTGTAAAATTTGACAAATCAGGGGCAATAACTCTGCTAAAAATCACTGAACTGGAACAGACTGGTGATATGCAAAAAATAGACACGGTACTCATCTGAGTGGTATAGAAGTTATAGACCACTGTAAAAATAGACAAATCAAGGGCAATAACTCTGCCTAAAATTACTGAATCAGATAATGCTAACAATATATATAAATAGGCTTGGGACTGATCAGTCATGTGAAGTTTGGTTGAAATCCACCCACAGGTGTAAGAGTTGGGCAGACAACTTTTTGACATCCATCCATCCAGACAGCCATCTGAATGTCTCCCCTCTCCACTGCCTGCGGGTGGTGGTGTGGGACCGTCACAAATATACTAGTACTTTAATGAGCAGTCTGAAAATAGCTACCATAACTTTATTTAAACGACAGCACTGAGACTTTGTCTGGGATTGAATACTTATATTTCAATTGTATACAGATTCAACGAAGTTTTAACTTCAAAAACGTACTTTTCCCCTATAGTTTGTTGAAAAGTTAGAAGTTCCGGTAACAAAATTGAACATACCTGCAGCAAATATATATACAGAATTGTTGAACTGTGCATCTTGTGCCAGCCTACACACATACAGTCCTGTGTAGTCATACTGGATACTTTCTATGTATAGAGTAGAGGAGTATCTATGTCCATCCACATCTTTGCGAACAGTCGTTTCTATGTCCAGAAGAAACACACTTATTGCAAAATTTGGACCCTAAAAAAAAATGTAATCATTCATTATTCAACTTAAAGTACTGGCTAAATAAAGCCGTTTTTAAAGCATGCACAAAAGGGGATTTTTGTGCATTTTTAATAATAGTCTATTTTTAATAAATTAACATGTGAAAAGAAAAAAGTTGTATAATACTAAAGCAAGTCAAAATAGCAAAAACATTTGAGTCCAACCAAGAATTTAAAACTTACTTAATCAATTACTCCTAAAACAACATTTTCTGCACAAATACTGACTAAGAGTATAAAAAAGAAATGAATGGGAAAACGTTGACAAACTTGAATTCTTTAAAGAAATAAACACGTAAAGGGTTGGTAAGTGTTGAAATAAGTTGAGCATGTTACTGAGTAATTACTTAAGTATTTTCGTGAAATCGAGGCCTGGTGATTTAAGTGCCTCAATTTAAAACTGTATATGTCAAATACATAGCCATTTGCGCTCAGCTTAAGGTCATGTGTGGCAGTCTTTATAATAGCTAACCCAATGACAGACAAGAGGGACAGGACTCACTTGTAACAATAGAGCACACCCACAGTACTGTATTAGACCTACAATCACACCCAGTGCTAATTTTTTTCAAATTTGTAGCAAATGCTACAGTAATGAAACTCTTTATTTATCTTGAACAAGTTTGTGCACAACACAGAACTTAGTAACATTCTAATGGTGCTTTATAAACCTAGTAAACTGCAACAATTGATCTTGCACTGCCTTTAATAGCTGATGTTTTAATATATCTCAAGCATCAGCATGTGCCTTTTCTTATTTTGCCGATTCCCCAGATTTGTTCTAATCTCTGTGCGGGTCTGGTTGTGTGTTTGATGTATGATGGTTAGTCTTTTTATTTTCACAAATGTAGTTTTCACCTGGTCATGAACAACTAAAATAAACATGGAACTGTCTGACCACTTTGGCCACTTTTTCATAGTGTTTGCGTATAATAAACCTTTCTCCTCCCAACTTACCAAAGTATCCTCTCCCTGGACCACAACCCATTCTGGCGGCAGACTACTGTAGCAGGTTACGTTTAGAGTATCGCCAGCATTTAGAACAACTTCGCCATCTGAGAAGTCTAATGAAGAATTGCTGAATTCAATAATGGGTTTCTCCTTGTTCCATAAGGCTTGTGGTATAGGCTCTGAAATACACAACAGATGACAACATTATTAACCATGACCTACCTAAATTCCTAAAATGGACTTGTCCATCATTCAATTTGGACTGTACCATTAATCATTTATAGAGGTGCTAGCTTAAAATTTACTGGCTCAATAGCAAACAGTGCAGATTGAGAAGAGTCACTGCAAATATTTGCAGACTGATCATGATCATGCTCTGCACTCTTCCTACAAACAGATGAGGACCTTGATTTATAAATAGATCTTTGTTTCTTATTTGAAGCAGATATGTCAATGGTATCTCTGTAATGCCCTGACTTATGTCGGAAACAGACAACAGAATACAATGTAATCTTTCTCAAAATTCTGTTCCTTGTCACCTTGTCAGCAAAATAAAACAGATGTATCTATATACCTCTGCAGAGCACTGACTTGGGTGTTTCAGTTCAATCCAATATATGTACTAATTTCTGTCCAGATTGCACACTAGCACTTAAATTTTCAATCAGGATTTTTGAAAATCCAAAAAGGGGGATAATTTTGCCAAAATTCATGCAAGAGTTACTGGGCTTGATGCTATGGCCTTCTTCATTGACCTTAAAGACCTGTGTAAAAATGTTGACCCAATAACTTAAATCTAACAAAGGTGTGACCCAAAGGCCCAAACCAAAGTGAGCTTGAACATGAATGTTTGGGCTAAAACATAAAGCTTGTCTGTAAAAGATTGACATATGAAAAAAAATGCCCTAGTTATACTTCAGAACATTTGAAAATGATAGTTCCTGACACCGATTCCGAGAAAACATGCAGAAAAAGACAAGTTTACTAGGTATTTCTTAGACAGTCTTGTCAGATGATGAGTGTTGTATGTGATAATTCAATGAAATGATCCTTTCAGCCACACAAGATGAACTTACAGACAGTCTTTTGATAAGAGATTCATAACTCCAAAGTATTCAACTGAATCAGATGAAAGCTATGAAAGTTAGAATTATTGTATACTTAATGGGAAAATTTATACTTCATGGCAACTCAATACTCCCCAAATTTTTCAGGATAAAGTTTGACCATAAGGGGCAAAACTTTGGAAGATTACCGACAAACTGATTAGCAACAGCCTTCTTATAAATTTCTATCAAAGTTTCGAGTAAAAATTCATAAGTATCATACGGTGTATATTTATTCTCCTCTTGCAAGTTTTCACTGCATAATATTTACACAGCATAATATTTACACAAACAAGGCTCTATTCAGGTACCAGTCTCTCTGAAAAACAAACCAGGAGGGGGGCAAAATGCAGGAAAAAAATACAGAAAACTGTGAATAATTATTTAATCAGAATTTCTCTGCTCTGTAAATTGAGCAGACAGAAATTTTGGCTGGAAACACTCCAGCTCTTGTTGAATCATAAAAACTAGAAATTATCATGTTTATGTAGCATGGATGTTTCAAATAATCCATTCAGGAGTATTCCTGGTAATTCCTTTAAGCCCAGAAGATTAATGGCACACTGCTGGTGTATAGAACCTTTTATTATATCATAACATTGTATATAGTTTTTGTCCACAGGTGAATTTCTTGTTAAGTCCAAACAAATTTTCTTTGCATTAGCTTTTTTAAAGGATATGGCAGCCAGTACCCTTACATGTTATGAGTTTTTAAAGACCTCTGTATATTTTCACATATAATGAGTTTTTAAAGGCCCATGTTCACTTTCACATGTAATGAGTTTTTAAAGGCCCATGTTCACTTTCACATGTTATGAGGTTTAAAAGACCCATGTTCACTTTTGATAGTGTCATAAGCATCCCCTATTCCCAATCCTGGCAACCAAAAAGGCCCCTTGTAGGTCTATACCACCTAGCACCTAGACATGGACATTTCTTGTATAGGGCCATATTTTGAAAAGTATTTTGTAACCTTCCCTGAGCGAGCCCCCCCCCCCCCCCGTTACAATTTTTGACCAATTGGCCCCATCACTCAGAATGGCTCACAATTGACTCGTGGGCTATCAAAACGGCCAATTAACCTATTTCAGCTACACATACACACTGAAGAACGGACAGACAAAGTGTCTCCCGTTTGACCCCTTTTTTGTGAAAGCACAAGACTGAAATGTAATTTTATAAGATTTGGTTTCAATGTTTATCTGAAATGTATAAAAGTTTTGGCCACAATTTTCAGCCAACAATACCAACCTGTTCTAGCTTTTGCTAAAAAGTATCTGTATTAATTTTAAAACTCATCAAATTTAATCATAAAGCAATTTAACCTTATCTCTTAGAGTCTGAAAATTAAAGATGTCTTTTCTAGCAAAGAATTTAGCAGTCTTATACCCAAAGAACATTAAATAGAAATACCAGAATCTACATCAAAAGCATTACAAACATTTTCTCAACTAGCGGCCATTTTCTCGACTGATTTCGTATCTAGACCTTCTTTACTGCAAATGGACCGCCTAATCAAATTTAAAATACCTGAAAAACCTTTTAATTACATCTAAACAGCCAAATAGGCGCCAGGTAAATTTGATGTCAATATTCCGAAAATCCAGATGTAACCTATTTCAGAGAAGCGGATAAATTTCTAAAACAGAGCTTGGATTGTTTGCACACATATCATAGGTAGCTCTAGATTATGATGCTATTTTGAAATTGCAAAAAACTCTCCACTGAAGCTTGTTATAAATTCCTTCCAGTTGTGAACAACTTTTCTCTCATAACTAAGTTAATGTTTTTTTGGAAATTACGATGTCTGATTTGTCTTTTGGTACAATTTATGGTAGATTCTAGGCCAGGAAACAATAAGCATTTTTCTTATTTCTCTTTTTGGTGTTAATTGCACTTCACAGGTTGGCATATTTGAAATACTACAGGGGTTTAGTAGCCTTTAACCATGTTCGGAATACAATTTCAGTCAAGTTTAATAGAGCGCTAATTTTTATTCTTATTTTAACCTAGTGACCTAGATTTTACATTGAAATGACCCAGTTTCATGTTTGACCTGGACTCCATACAGACAAACATTCAGAACAGGTTTTATGTCAGTCATGTAAAAGATTTTGCCTAAATATCAAGTGAAAACAAAGTATTCCTATGATTTTACCTATTGGTTGGGAGTAACACCCAAGATGACCCAGTCACTGTAGAAATAGTCAGAGTTTATTTAAGGCAGATAATCAAGATTGAACTGATTTCAACATAGAATGTTTAACGATGGACAGAGGGAAAAAGTTAAGTCACAATAGCTCCCTCTTTAGCACTCAGTGCTAAAATGAGAAACCACATCCTACTGAACTTTGTGTTAAATGTAAGGTTAACCGTCTTCATGCACATCCATGCAGTCTGATCATGATCTGTACTGTTCACAAGTCAGTCAGTAAAATTTGAAATCAGCATCCCTACAAACAACCAACATTATTGTCCAAATTGAAAAATGGACAAATTCCATATACAGACTGAAGCGCAGCCAGGGTTAGAACCAGAAAATTTATTCTAAACAACTTTGTTTACAAAATGAACACAGAATTCAAAATGCACATTCTCCATTCTGTAGAAACCCTTGAAATAATGCCTCCTTCTCCAGACATGGAATCAATCATCTCAAGTTTCTACAAGAACTTTTTTCCCTATCAAAACTGTACGAGAATAGACTGACAAGAATCCATTATACAATGCAATAACGCCCATCTCATCAACAAAGTCTTTATCGTTACCGTTAAAGCCTTGTAGGAACTCCATTCTACACCTAGAGTCTGAACGTAAGACGTGTTTTTGGAAACTCGTCAGTTTCTGCAGGCTTTCTCGTGAAGAAAAGAGTAATGTTAACCCTTATTTAAACCTGCTGGTGGCTCAAGCAATTATTTCCGTGCAGTCTAGTCATGATCTGCACTGTTTGCAGTGATTATTCTTTAGAAGAACTAAGGGTTCTGTCCAATTTGTTAAATGGATGTTCTTTCAGAAACTGACCCACTGTTGAACTAAAAATGTTGTGAAAAAAGAAAAACTTATAGAAGTGTACTGTCTGTATGATACCTGTGGTCCTGTGACTTTAGCCATCTATGCCAAAACAAGACTGTCATAATGATGAAATAGTATGAACTGGTTAAAGACAATGAGACGAATTTAAAAACATTATATTCTCTTTCCACAAAACCAAGAATGATATCTGACCATGTACTGCTTTGCAAGCAGAAAGTTCAGACTTTTGCTAATCTTAAGGTGTGTAACTGTTGTTTCTCTCATTCCCAGTTTAGTTATCTGCAGAATATAGTACAGACAAGAGAAGAATCAAGTGTACAAACTAAGGAAATATCCCCCACTGTTCTGCCACACCCTCTACCACCACATTCAGGCCAGTGCTCCAAGTAACAACTCTTGCTCCATCACCACATAGCATTTTCAGTGTTTTCAATAAAAACAGTACAGACAATAGAACATCCTTTTTGGAAACAGACCATTATTTCTGACACGGTCACCTACAAATCAAAGGAGTATCAAATGATGTCTGCTACATGAAGTAGATCTAACATGATTTGCTAATGAAAAACCTCAATTGACTTTCCTTTCTTTTGCTTTGGAGAAGCATGTACCTAGATTGACTAACCACCAAACCACAAAACTATGGCATAAAACAGCTATCAGTGATTCACCAGACAGGCAGTGTTTCAGTGAGTTCTAGATATTCTAATGTTATCACTCGACTAATAGCTTATTGCAAAACAGCTTTCAAATATCTTCAGAGACTTAAATCTAACATTCTTCATAATCTCGGCTCAGTTTCATACAACACTTTATATTTTTTTGCCCAAAATACAGCCTAAATTCAACCATCAAATAGGCCTGACAGAAAAAAATCCGTAGTATGTACGTGGAATACAAATAAGCGCGGCAAAATTGTAAGAGTGCATTCAATTGGCTCAAATGCACATGACGTTAATAACGCCGCTTTTGACTGGGTCGACTATTTGTTTATACAAGGCGCCAATAAAATGGCGCGCATACTGTATATTTCGCGCTAAAAAGGGTTTTTCTTCAATTTTATGCTAGAATATCATTTTAATTTAGTTTATTGGCGCGCAAGACAAGTGTCAAAAGGATAAATAAAAGGGTTATTAGTATAGTAATGTGATCCATAAAGCGGATTGGCCGTCAAGGTCGGATCAAACTCGTGCTACGCACTCGTATGATCCAACGGCCCCCCGAGAGCAAATCTGGCATGCTGGATCACGCTACTATACTAATAACCCTATTATAATGTACATTTTAAAGGAAAAAAACTTCAAAAATGTACAGTCACGAAATTTACCTACTATACAATAATAAAGTGCATATTTGTAACTTCCCATACAATGAGAACTTTAGTGCATGGTATGATTCCCTGCAAGGTATGCTCCTTGCCATATTGTCAATAGAAGTAGCTTAGTCCTGCTTAGTATCTGAAATGTACAGGTATGCCGGGAACCTTTGTAAAACACGTTCACAGCATTGCTCTAACATTACAAATGGTAAGCTATTTATGTTTGTGCATTTAGAAAGAGCCATTAAAATATTTGCTGGAGAGTTCAACAAAGATTTGCTACACTTTGAGCTCAATGATGTAGAGGCTGATCATAGTCTAGATGGATCACAAACGGACCAAAATATCTGCATCAAGTACAGTTAAGGAATTTTATGCTAAAAGAGTATTCAAAATTCACATAATTTTTTTTTACAATGTTACAGCTATTAAATATTTAATTAAAATCCTCAGACTCTATCTAGGTACAGTCATTTATGAGATTCTGCTTAGCTGACAACATGAGCTGATATTTTTATCATAGGCTGACAACATGAGCTGATATTTTCATCATAGGCTGACAACATGAGCTGATATTTTCATCATAGGCTGACAACATGAGCCGAAAATTCATTTTCATCATAACAGGCAGGAAACAGCATCCTCATTATATTTCCCTTACAACAACATCTACGTAATACAAACAACATCAACTATTGTGCATCTACCAACTGAAAATTACACTTTATTTGCTGAATAATGCAACTGTCTGGCCCAAAAAGTCTTCATGATTGTGTAAATTGGGAACTTTATAACACAATATCACAGGAAGCTGAATGTATTAAATTTTAACCAACATTAGATCCTGCTCGACTGTTTGGATTTACATTAACAAACAGAACCATTATATCATCATTCCTAAGTCTGAGTGGGAAGATTAAAAACAATATCAACCAATCAAAAGCCTGGACCTGTCCTTTCTTTTGAGATTTAATTCTTTTTTTAATGATCTGTATCAATGAAAAGCTTGGAAAGATCAAGCTTCTCAAGTGCACTTATTACACTCTGTTGTTGACCCAGGAGTAGGATGGCTGCATTTTAAGGGCCGGAAAACACTTGAAATGTCGATGTAACGTAAAACACGCGCAATAATCATTTGTCAAACATATTTGCTTAATTATTCATATTTGAAGTACCATAATAACTTAACTGCCACTTCATTCATTGTCCTATAAGACGAACCTAAATTGGAAATGTTTCGCAACTCTCGACATGAAGCGGTGACTAAAACTAAGAAGAAAGATTAGCATTAAACAAAAGGATAAAAACAGCTTATTACAAGGACCATTTCATGACACTCCGTTTCTTACTTTATTTCATCAATGAACGTCTTTTTTAATTAGTTTCAAGTACTCAGGAAATCTTAAATGAGTGATTGCCATAAATAGTTACTTCCGATGTTCAACCTGAAGGCACAACAAAAAAGGCAAATTTTGTTCACAAGTTCAAATATTCAAACTCAACAAGAACAAAAAAATCAAAGTTAGTTCATTACTTTCAATGTTCAAACTTAATTACAACAAAGGAGCCAAAGACAGTTCATCACTTTCAATGTTCAAACTTAATTACAACAACAAAGAAGTCAAAGATAGTTCATTACTTTCAATGTTCAAACTTAATAACAACAAAAGAGCCAAAGATAGTTCATTACTTTCAATATTCGAACACAACAAATAACAACAAAGGAGCCATTTAAGCTGGTTCATTACTTTCAATGTTTAAACTTAATTACAACAAAGGAGCCAAAGATAGTTCATTACTTTCAATGTTTAAACTTAATTACAACAAAGGAGCCAAAGCTAGTTCATTACTTTCAATTTTCAAACTTAATTACAACAAAGGAGCCACTTTCAATGTTCAAACTTAATTACAACAAAGGAGCCAAAGTTGGTTCATTACTTTCAATGTTCAAACTTAATAACAACAAAGGAGCCAAAGCTGGTTCATTACTTTCAATGTTCAAACTTAATTACAACAAAGAGACCAAAGCTGGTTCATTACTTTCAATGTTCAAACTTAATTACAACAAAGAGGCCAAAGCTGGTTCATCACTTTCAATGTTCAAACTTAATTACAACAACAAAGAAGTCAAAGATAGTTCATTACTTTCAATGTTCAAACTTAATGACAACAAAAGAGCCAAAGATAGTTCATTACTTTCAATGTTCAAACACAACAAATCAAAGATAGTTTTTTTTTTTTTATTTTCGAACACAACAAATAACAACAAAGGAGCCATTAAAGCTGGTTCATTACTTTCAATGTTTAAACTTAATTACAACAAAGGAGCCAAAGATAATTCATTACTTTCAATGTTCAAACTTAATTACAACAAAGGAGCCAAAGCTGGTTCATTACTTTCAATTTTCAAACTTATTACAACAAAGGAGCCACTTTCAATGTTCAAACTTAATTACAACAAAGCAGCCAAAGCTGGTTCATTACTTTCAATGTTCAAACTTAATAACAACAAAGGAGCCAAAGCTGGTTCATTACTTTCAATGTTCAAACTTAATTACAACAAAGAGGCCAAAGCTGGTTCATTACTTTCAATTTGCAAACTTAATTACTAACATTCATACTTTACTAATCTGCCAATGGTTAGTATTAAAAATAGTGGAAAACACATGATGAATTTTCTCTTCTACCATCTTCAGTTCAACAAACTTCTCCCTTCCCATCTTTTGTTACAACCCATCAATTATTTTTTATCTACAGATATCTTTTGGGTGTTGTTCCTGGTGAGGCGTGTGCCTCAAAATCATGACAACAGAAATCACCAGTAATCAAGCAGGGTATAGCTTCAGCAGAAGACATTACTTACAGACAGCCAGCTTACATGCTTTTTTGCATGTAAATTCACAGACAGTGATAAGCAAGGTGTAACAAAGTGCAAAATGCACGTCTTATCATGATATTTCATGCTTCCAGAACAATTAAGTATCATAGAATTGTCATTTAATGCTTTGTAATTCCTACAAATAATGATTCTTTGAAAGTGCTTTATGATCCTTACAGCTTCTATTGTGAGTAAGTGAAGAAATTGGTCCATCGTTTGTGCAAGCCTTGAGTTAATTAGCAACTCTTTTAGGGGTTTGTTATTGGTCCACCTTCATGGTTGGGTGGTTAAGGTTCACTGACTTCAAATCACTGTAACCTCTCATAGATCGAGTGTCATTGGGTGATCAGCTACCAACCATGTCACTTTATATGAGAAAGTTGGAAGTCTCTTATGGAGGATAGGAGTCTAGTACTGGTTCTTCCCAGAAAAGATGGTAAATGACCAAAATATGGATGAAACAGGTGTTCAACTCCTACAACAACAAAGGTTTGCTATTGGAGGTCTAAAATGAACATTGTTTCACCATTTGACAAAGAATGACCAATACCATGCAAGAACCTATGTCCAACGCTCCACCAAACCAGCTCGACCACATAACTTAGTTCAGTGAAAGGCTATCACTGACTGTGCCTGTATGTTAAGTCACTAAGTTACTACAGCACTATACAAGCTTTTGGTCGAAACTGAATGTCAAACGGGCCTTAATACATATATATTTCACATGACTAAATGCAGCAAATAATAAGCTACTGGTGACCAATGTTAATACTATCAGAGAATCAGTTCACACCCGTGGAGCACCAGACTATTATAATTGCATATAGGTCTACATACCCCAGTAATTACGTCATCACCATCATAAATATTATTACATTTGACATTTATTTATTGGGCAATTATATCATTAATTAGTCACAATTATTCCGACATCAAAAAATATTACCCAATTCCTCTGGCAGTAAAAAGGCGACTCAAGACTCGGTTCACACAATACAGATAAAATTATCATTCCTTGACAGTGCAGTTATGACTAACTTCATTCAAATAACTAATACAAGTCTTCAGTTTATTCTCTAAAAATGCAAAATGTCATATGATCTACAAGCCATTTTGATATGAGTCAGTTGAACACGGGTCACGTAATTTAACAGCCATCTTCCTTAAGGAACCAATATGTACTCTGTATATTACGACTACTATGGTCTTTATTCATAGGTGTTTATACTTATAGATGAAAAGTGCACTGTGATGTCCCTGCTGGTCTTTATTCACAGGGCAGTCTTTAATTGGATGTGGCCTTTAACACAGGTTCGACTGTATTTGATATCAGGGCAAAATACCACCTTCCTATATATTGTACTTCAGTAACATGATAGCAGTGATATCATGATCATATCCCATCATTTCTTACATCATCACAACTTCCTCACATGATAATTCACAAATAAAAAGACTCCCCCACTCTTGCAGGTGGAAAGATTTTAACTTAGGAAGTAAGAGCAAAATTTAACATAAATGATGCTAAGCAGGTATTTTATGTATCAGAAAGCACAATCATGTTTTATTCGGAAAAAGTAAAATCATCGAGACAATTCATTATGGTCCTTTTTAATAAGCCACTTAACTTGGTCAAAATCTCAGAATCCTTCCAAGAGGTAAATTGTAATCAAGTACAACTTAAAGCAAAAGAAACCAAACACAACAGTGATACTATTTCAATCCTTACAATTTTATATGCCTATCAAACTGCATCTTTCTTTCTTTTTTTATCAAACTCTACACTAAACTTCATACAGTTACACCAGGTTCATATCAACAGGAAAACATTCATACACTTTTGGTTATTGTTATTTTTTAAAGTAAACTCCTTCAATTTTATTACTTCCTTTAATAGACTTGTGACAGATGAGATAAAGAAGACAGGTCATAACAATTGCTACATGTTCTCTATGTGCAGAAATGACATCACCTGCCTCAATTTCGCACCATGCAATATCTGTTGTGAAAATCTCTCTGCAAAGTTATGTGTCCCGCGATTATTTCTACTGTTTCTACATTGTACTGATTGTTGTGGCAAGGCGAATTCAAAACTTTATTAATTTTACTGTAACAACCTCTAAAGTGGACCATTCTAAGAAATGTTGACTCAACATAATACATGTAATAATATATTAAACTAACATTTCACACATAGTTTTTTTTGTACACTAAAACAATGCAATATCTGTTGTGAAAATCTCTCTGCAAAGTTATGTGTCCCGCGATTATTTCTACTGTTTCTACATGTACTGATTGTTGTGGCAAGGCGAATTCAAAACTTTATTAATTTTACTGTAACAACCTCTAAAGTGGACCATTCTAAGAAATGTTGACTCAACATAATACATGTAATAATATATTAAACTAACATTTCACACATAGTTTTTTTTGTACACTAAAACAATGCAATATCTGTTGTGAAAATCTCTCTGCAAAGTTATGTGTCACGCGATTATTTCTACTGTTTCTACATGTACTGATTGTTGTGGCAAGGCGAATTCAAAACTTTATTAATTTTACTGTAACAACCTCTAAAGTGGACCATTGTAAGAAATGTTGACTCAACATAATACATGTAATAATATATTAAACTAACATTTCACACATAGTTTTTTTTGTACACTAAAACAAAATGCTATAATTTTGTCTAATTCTACATAATCAAAACTTTAATCCCTGTGCAAAAGCCAACATTATTATTATGTTTACAGCTGACCTCCACAACGACAGTTTCAGGACAATTTTTTTACCAACAAGCTCATACAATTCCAAGAGCTTCCTTCCAATCTGACAAATTGTCTATCCAGATGGCTGAAGATCCAAGATTTTTAAGAATGATACTGTTCAAACAGGAAATATGATTTTTGATTTATATTTATTTACTTATTCTTAATCATAAAACAAGTTCTAACAACTTATATCAATCACTCTCAAGATTCACTCCAGATGGAATTGATTTTGAGGAGAGAGAGAGGCAATGTGGAATAATTGTGTTTTACCTACGTAAGGACACTACAAAGCAGCGGCCGAGTTCAAACCTTGGACACTACAATCCTGAGGCGAGGGCACCACCACTGCGTCATGGCAGCTCCAAAACTTATGTAACTTAAAAACTAACAACTCTGAATCAGTAATATTGTGGCGTAGGACGAAAATGATGTCTACATTGGAATGATTTGTTGATATACGAAAAAAGTTCGCAACATGAAAGTGATGCAATGACTCTTACGCATTTATTATAATCATAATTAATTGTTCCTACAATATCATTATGACTTATTTTTGTTTATTATCACTCAGGCACGTAAGAATTACTAGAGTGTTAATTGTAGTTTATCAGTAGCATAAAAAATACAGATTAAAAAACAAGTCACTTCAGGAGGATGAGCAGCCCAACTGCCAAGCATCTAATTGTCAATTAACCAATTTTGCCATTTACTACATCTGGAAAATACCCTGGAATATAATGCACTAAATGTTCCCCCAAACTTCCAATTAGATTGACCTAATGATCTAATTCCTGGCACACCCAATGTTAACAAAGAACTTGTTGTAAGAAAACAGTACTTTAAGTGCTTTGATACCTTGCACAAAATGTAATTTACCTGTGCATCAGCTGATTAAGAAATGAAAGATGTATGTTCTACCTAACTCCTGCAGGAGAACCACTGTAAAGTAGATACAGCAGCTGTTAGGATGCATTTACATGCATTTTCCTTCTTCTTTTTTTACCGATCGAAGTTCTAGGTGCTCTGTGAGGTACTTGAATGAACTGAATCATAATGCAACAAACTGTACTTCTTGTAACTAAATGTTTGAAGAAACAAGTGGGTTGATGGAACAGAACATCTTTACCTCCAACAATACAACTGATTGGTTATTGCTTTTTGTATCGCCTTTTAAATAATTTCTGTCCTGAGTAGTTCAAATAACAAGAGCTGTCACATGACAGCACGCTCGACTATTCGAAAGGTTGTTGGTAAAATGGGTTTTTTGTCAAAGAACAGGAGTATTGTGTAATTGTCTGTAAGAATTAAGGTCAAAGATATAAAACTTGTTCAAAGACCTTTGTAAATGTACATTACATTCAAAGCCTTACTCTGGATTCTGTAAGCCAAGTGGAGGGAGGAGGGGATAATTTCAAAGAAATACATAACCTTGTAAATTTGATCATGAATAACTCTGTAACTTTTCAAAATTGAAATGTATAGAATTAAAAAAGCATGACCGCTGCATGCTGCATAATTATTATATGATATTTCAAAAGAAAGCCATTTCGAGTATTTCCATGTTAGTCTGGTAAAAACTGTGACAAAATTCTAAGTTAAAAGGGGCATAAATGTCAAAAATCAAAAACATTGGTGAAGATGTTGACAGTAAACATACATTTTAAGTCCATAAAAAAATCAAAGTTAAAAAGGGGCATAAATCTGTCAAAAATCAAAACAGAGTTATGGGGATTGTTTCCTCAGGTGTAGATGTTGATTGTAGACACATACTTTGAGTTTCAAGTCAATACCTTTGATAGTATTCAAGATATTTGAATTTATAAAAATCTTTAACAAAAAAATCTACGTTAAAAAGGGGCATAAATCTGTCAAAAATCAAAACAGAGTTATGGGGATTGTTTCCTCAGGTGTAATGTTGATGGTAAACAAACAGTTTGAGTTTCAAGTCAATACCTTTGATAGTATTCCGGATATTTGACTTTATTAAAAACTTTAACCAAAAATTCTAAGTTAAAAAGGGCCATAAATCTGTCAAAAATCAAAACAGAGTTATGAGGATTGTTTCCTCAGGTGTAGATGTTGATGGTAAACAAACAGTTTGAGTTTCAAGTCAATACCTTTGATAGTATTCAGGATATTTGACTTTATTAAAAACTTTAACCAAAAATTCTAAGTTAAAAAGGGCCATAAATCTGTCAAAAATCAAAGCAGAGTTATGGGGATTGTTTCCTCAGGTGTAGATGTTGATGGTAAAGATATATTTTGAGTTTCAAGTCAATACCTTTGATAGTATTCCGGATATTTGACTCTATTAAAAACTTTAACCAAAAATTCTAAGTTAAAAAGGGCCATAAATCTGTCAAAAATCAAAACAGAGTTATGGGGATTGTTTCCTCAGGTGTAGATGTTGATGGTAAAGATATATTTTGAGTTTCAAGTCAATACCTTTGATAGTATTCAAGATATTTGACTTTATTAAAAACTTTAACCAACGCAGACGCCGACGCCGACGCCGACGCCGACGCCGGGGCGAGTGCAATAGTCTCCTTATTCTTCGAATAGTCGAGCTAAAAACGACATGGTTCTATCTTTTTTCAATATTTTTCTTGCAATGAAATCTTAGCAGTCAATGAACTAATGACACGGTTAGTGTCTTCAAATCCATGTTCAAAAGAAGCAGTACATATACTATGTGGCAGCAACAATCGAAGCCCATTGCTAAAGTTCTAGACTAAGAATATACTAAGATAAAAGATGTCCTCTTGGTAGCCTAGCTTCCCATGAAGTTTCGTTAAATTCTAGCCAATTTTTGCTAAGAAATATTGCTATTAATCAAAGAGCCACAACTCAGTAACGTTTATGGGCTTCGAACATGCTGACAATGTGAAAATCTGAGGACCTGTTGGAAGTAAACAGTGAAATGAAACTTCATTTAATTCCAGCCATTGCTTGTCTAGAAATAGAAAAAGAATGACTGCTGCTATATATACATTATATAACAGTATTCAAAGGGCCATAACCCTCTGAAATCACCGAGCTGAAGTTGGACAGTCACACTATTAACCGTTTATCTGCCCACTCCATATATATTTACTGACTGAATATAGGAAGCATTACAGATCATGATCAGACTGAATGTATGTGCTGCTTGATCATGATCTACACTGGTGGCAAAGGCAAAAACACTTGCCACCAAATGCTTGAGAGATGAGAAGCGCTGAAGAAAAAGTTCAAACAAAATGAGTGGAAGAAACATTGAGAGCAAAATGTACTGTTAATACAGTCAGGTAGTAATTGCCTTCTCTTTTACAGTTCAATCATTTAAAATTTATTAACACACTTATCTGACTGACAACCAATGAGCCAGGCCCTGCTGAGGTACAAGGACCTAAAAAGTTCCAATCAATGAAACTGGAACCCCATACTTCATATCCATATTAAAACAGAGAATAAAATTCTGATGAAATTAGATCAAAACTTGCTGGGGCAATATTGAAATAAATGATATCATATTCTATGGCATAAATCTCCATTCTGACACATCAGTATCTGTGAAAATGTGTGTAATCTATAAAATTATCACTTCTATATCTTATTCTTTCTACCATCTTGGAATGCCTATCAGAAATAACTTGGCTGCCTGTTTCTCCACTTCAATATTGCCAGTAATTCTGGGTAACCAGGTGCCAGTGCCGTCTGTTGTTAATGAAGGTGTTAATTAGGTATCTAGTAACGGCAGCACCTGTACTCATGGTCTGACCACCTGCCAGTCTCAGTCAGAAACCCAAAGAATGCATGTTACCATATTAATACCGCAGTATGGTTTATTTAGGATAATTTGTCAGTGACAAAGCAGGGGAGTTCAATATGATTTTATAAATTCATTTGATAATGTATTACTTCTGCATGTTTTTTTTAACCCTTTTATAACACAATGGTATCACTATTATGCACTTTACGCTTTGTTCACCTCAGAAAAGACAGTGGTGTGTTTGGCTAACATGGCCAGTCTTATTTTCAACAAAACCTTTCTTTACAAGAACGTATTTTTGTCAAAACAAGCATCTCTGGAATACGACTTAAGTCTGATATACTGTGCCCGAGTTACAAGAATATTTTTTTTCTTGCATTATGCAACGGCTGTAAAGTTCTGTGCAGCTATATATCAATTATGTCACGATCACATTATCGTGTAAGAACTGTAGCGTTACAAAATTTGCTAAGGCCATTATTTTTTTATTACTTGTTACTCGAAGTTTGAAATTAAAAAGCTCCGTACGGAGGAGGGAAAAAAAAAAAAAAAAGGACTTTTTTTATACATGACAAACTTTGTTTCATCGCGGACCTGCTTTCTCTTCTAAAATCCGTTGTAAGAACACCCCCCTCCCTGAGCAAAATGCCCTTGAAAATTAATTGACTTTTTTCGGAATAAATATATTATTTAAGGAGGGGAATGGGGCCGAATTTTGGCCCAAATCGCACTCAAAAATAACTAAATTTTCACATACAAATACTGGTGTCAGTAACAAAACTGTTAACAACAGGCATTATTGTTGAAACAAATGAAAAAAATCTATTTTTATCTTTTTTTGAGTCTTCTGAACACTGTTTTCTTTGGTAAAATTAACAAAAAACGGGGTTGCGAAAATAGATGACAAAAAAATCGGCGATTTTCGACTGACTATTTCAATTGTAAGGTATCAAATAATTGCAAGAAGTGATTATGAAACATTTTTATTGATGGAAACTTACATTTTATAACAATTTTGGCAAGCATTTGATTAATTTAATCAAAAACTTTTGTCAGCATTCATTTTGAGGGGATTTTTTGTCAAAAATGGGGGAAATATACATCATGTTAGGAGGGGAATGGGGCTGAACTATTGTCCCAAATCGGTCTGAAAAAATTCACTAGACGAATGCAGCTTCTTGCCGTTATCACTTGTATAAAAGGACCTCTAATTTTGCGATTTTAAAATTTTGAGAAAAAACAAAATTTGAAAAAAAAAAAATTTTTTTGATTTTTTTTTTTTTGAAAATACGAAAAAATAGGGGCGGCGGGTTCGAGTAACGACAAATCAAAAAACACTGGCCTAAGTTTGCTAAGACCTGCCTTATTTTACTTAAATCACTGATAAGCGGGTGCGTTTTTGCACAGATTTCAATTAAAAGCTAACTTAATTAAAAGAAATAAATATCGGGCGCATCAGCACTTTTTCTAATAACCCTGACAACAGGAAACAGGCTTTATAATTTAGACACTCAAAAAATGCTTAAAAACATGAAGTACCTGCATTATATTTAAACTTATATACAGTAAAATCTAGACAATCATTTGCATATTTCAAGTAGTCCATAATTATTGTTAAAACAGGTGGTAACAAGTATTTAAGGAAGTCAGAAAGTATAACACTTTTGAGGATGCAGTTTTACTTCATTAAATAAATAGTCTTTATCAATTTTATGTCCTCTTTAATGGGAGTAAGAGAAAATATCCTGCAGTGCCAGGAACATATAAAACCCTAACCGTTCAATGCTAAACATATAAACTACATGTATAGTCAGATTTCGACCACTGAGCCGTGAATGTTCTTTTACATGTAGCTCAAAACAACGGTAAAAAAAGAGGAAAACATAAAAGACATAGCTCAAGGGTCTAATTCATACTATACCATCTTCCAGCCGCATTGCTGGCCATTGCCAATTTAATATTAGATCCAGCAGAGCTGGCCATTGCCAATTTAATATTAGATCCAGCAGAGCTGGCCATTGCCAGTTTAATATTAGATCCAGCAGAGCTGGCCATTGCCAGTTTAATATTAGATCCAGCAGAGCTGGCCATTGCCAATTTAATATTAGATCCAGCAGAGCTGGCCATTGCCAGTTTAATATTAGATCCAGCAGAGCTGGCCATTGCCAATTTAATATTAGATCCAGCAGAGCTGGCCATTGCCAATTTAATATTAGATCCAGCAGAGCTGGCCATTGCCAATTTAATATTAGATCCAGCAGAGCTGGCCATTGCCAGTTTAATATTAGATCCAGCAGAGCTGGCCATTGCCAATTTAATATTAGATCCAGCAGAGCTGGCCATTGCCAATTTAATATTAGATCCAGCAGAGCTGGCCATTGCCAATTTAATATTAGATCCAGCAGAGCTGGCCATTGCCAATTTAATATTAGATCCAGCAGAGCTGGCCATTGCCAATTTAATATTAGATCCAGCAGAGCTTCAATGGTTATTACTTGGCTATTTCGATTTTATCAAAATAATTAGTTTCCTGTACACTGTATTAAGTTTCAGTCAAAATAGACTGTAAACATTCAAAACGCTTCTCAAGAATATCATACAAATTTCAGTTTTAATAGCATGTTTTTTTTCTTCTATTTTCTTGGTTTTTGGGGGTTTATTACCCATTTTAACTGTACTTCAGTTATCAACTGTACATTGTATGCTGAGTTTAGTTTAGTTCAATTGTTGTTGGGAAGGACGAGTATAGGAGAGATTTACAGGTACGTCATCAATAGCTGATAAGTGTATCACGTGATACACATTTCTTAGGAAGTCGTACAATGTCTGCTACAGATAAGATTCTCGCTATAAAGTTAACAGAAATTATGTCTTCACACAAAATCTACAAGCATAATTAAGAATTTACTGATGTTTTGATTTTATTGTTATGAAAACATAAATCATATACAATTTATATGCAACTTTGTGAAAATAAATGCTAGTTACTTTATGACTGGGTGTAC
The DNA here is from genome assembly GCA_022818135.1 of Saxidomus purpurata. NCBI lineage: Eukaryota > Metazoa > Mollusca > Bivalvia > Venerida > Veneridae > Saxidomus > Saxidomus purpurata. The sequence goes on from JAFMSR010000008.1 coordinate 23,100,882, forward strand.
AATTCACTTTACTTTAACCCATGTATTCCATGCTAGCACTTATATTCCAAACCTGTAATCCAAGTCTTTGTTTGGAAAATTTTGTTTCAGTTTCATTGATGTTTAGACAAGCTTGTTTTCAATGCGAATTTTCTTCATTGCAGCACAGGTACCAGAGGCCCCTCCACAATCCTGGTGCCCTATTAGACTGATATATTAAAACAAAACAATCAAGTATACTAGTGAATTAAAAAAAAAAAAATAATGTATCAGTATATTGGGTACCAGGGTTGAAGAGGGGCCTTTGGGGGATGAGGGTCCTTGCCCCACACCGGGTACCTAAGAAATGCAGTTCTTCAAATGATAACTCAATTGGATTTCAGGCTTTTCACTTTTTGCCTATTTTGGTGTGACAACAGTGTATTTATGCGTTTTTCAATTATTATTCAGCAACTTGTCACTACAGCACATGAACACTGTGTCTGAATCTGTTTTGTAAACGAATACCCTGTGTGGGATCGCGGGGTGTATATCACCAGGACCTCTGTAAATATTGATAACAAAAATAATCAACACTGGCATTGCTCAATTTCTAAAATAAGCTTGTCCATCATTTACTTTAAATGGTACTATTTATTGTTTAATGAGATGCTCACTGACAATTTATTTGACTAAAGAGCAAGACTGCTTGGTTAAGCAGATTCTTCATAATTTACGGTGGTTGGAAAGGCAACATGTAAGAATTAAGTGCATGTCAAATGCTTAGATAATGATTTCTTTAGACAAATCTATTTATTCTTGACTGCGAGTTTGATAACTTATATTAATTGCTGTCAAGAATCACTCCAGATGGAATCAACCTCTAAAAGAGAAAGACATTGCGAAAGTACGTGTCATGCCTAAGGACACTACCACCACGGCCCTGGTGGGGATCGAACAGGAGATATTCCGATCCTAAGGCGGATGCCCCACCACTGCGCCATGAGGGCACCAAATAATGTCCTCTTTGACACTGGTTCAACTCTCATTATTTTAAATATAAACATGTATTCTTATCCTGTTGATTAGAGCCTATTTTCTATCAACTGTTAATAGTTCATATTTCAAAATGATACACAGATGGCAAAGACAAAAGCAAACAGTCTGTTCAATTTATGTTTTATAGTATCTCAAATAATATTTACATGTGTTGGGGTATATACATGGCAAGAATAGGATCTGTATGTTTCTTTGGTTTTTGGTGTAGGAAAGGGTATAAAATACTCCTTTCATATATATTCAGTGAGTCACTGTTACAAACGGCATAACAATAATGTTTTCTGGTGCATTTTTTATTTTTATTTGCTTTATTATAAACATCCATTCTCATCATGTACACTATTTTAACTATCAGTGATAAGGTAGTACAAGGGAAAATGTACGACTAGTAACGGTTGCTGTGGTCAGTGCTTATCAGTGAATCTATTTTTAGAATATCCCTCTACCTGTAAATCTCTCCTATTATACTGAAACTGACAAATCTGCGGCTGTTTAGTAACAGTGCTCAAACTCTTCTCCTTCAATACATTTTCAGAGGTCTGATTAAGACAATTACCCCTATAAGCAGACCCTTCTGACCTACTTTTTTTGTACGACAGACACTGGTATGTTCAGTGTACCCTCATCATTTCTTGGTGTAAATCTTTACCATACTCAGTAAGAGTTGTGGGGAACAAGTCAAGGCAAGGGGAAATAACTGTTACCACGCATTTGTTGAGTCAGAACCAGAAATCCTGCTACAAATATCAAGTTTACACCACACTTAGAGTGTTATGTTCCAAGCCCTCTGGGAGCAGCTGTAACAAATGGCAGATGACATAACTGCTGTCTTTTTTCATCTGTAACTTCCTGTCAAGGGACATTGTAATGGCAAGACATCATCTATAGTTTCTTTGAACTTCACTAGCCTATTTTGTTAACAATTTGTGAAATGAGTTCTGCATCCTGTTAATAGAATTGTTTTAAGGATGACTCTATATAATGTAACAATAATAACATAATGATGTAACATAACATACTCAGATAACATGAATACACAACAAAATCTGCTGTAAATTATCCTGTTTTATGAAAAACAATTGTTTTACTGTCTGTTACAACTGGTTAACAACCCACAAACAAGGAATCACTGCAATGGAGCAATAATTACTCATCAGAAATACATATTTATATTGATACAACATCAGATCTGTGGTAAGGTGCCCTGAGTGATCTAATCACTAAAGCAGCTGATTTTAAAAGAAATTCTAGATTTAATAACGGAATGAATCATCAGACTAATAAATTGATGTTGATGTTATATCTCAACTTCTGTCTTTTCAGTTTGTGACCTTCAACCATCGTTCCTGGGAAGAACCAGTACCCGGTACCCAATCCCTATCCTCCATAAGAAACGGGTACCAATTAACTTTTTCACAGTATGAGACATGGTCTGTTGCAAGGCTCAAACCCATGACCCTCAATCTATCAGTGACTCAACTACAGAGGCGGACTCCTGACAAAAGACTGAAGAAAATCAGACTTAAGAAAGACTTTTCTAACATTATACCATGCACCTTGATCATGATCATTCTGCACTCTTCGTTCTTCAGTCAGTAATTTTTCAAGGATTAATGGCTTAAATTTAAATTTCAAATATGGAAAAGTCAACTAGATATTGCAGGGTAAGAGTGAAACATAAAACCAAAGCAGCTATTAAACGATTTTAAACGAACAATTACAGTTAAACAGTTCGAGACAAACACGTCTATGATAAGATCATCTTATCTGCTGTACACCACAATTCACCACCCTTCAATGACCTGAACTGACATGACACTGAAAATTTTTCAAATTTATATCTTTGATTGACATACAAATTTGATACATCAAACCTTCAACAAAAACATCCAAAAACCACAATACACGCAGGTTCAGAGCAAATCAGGCGTGAATGCCAAAATCGTTTCATGTTACATTTAAATTTCATTTAAGTGCATACATTACAGGTATATTGTGTTCCGAGTTCGCTATTCAAAAACTCTTCCTTCTCTGACAATGTCAATTTGTTTGCTTAGCAAAAATTAATCATAATACATTTTGATTCTTTTGAGAAATTATAAATTCCATAAATCTTGATCACAATATCATTATATAAAATGTAACAGCATTTTGCATTAGTTTATGATTCCTACCACAAAAAATATCAGATATTAGTTTTCTGTATTCGAAACATAAAATGTGAATATAGACAGTTTTTTTTAAGAATTACTAAGCGTCAACAAATAGCATAAAAGCGTTAAACATATCATTTAAGTCACAATTACTCGTAACACTTAAAGTATATTACCAAGAAAGATGTCATACTGGGTAAACCGACTATAACCATTTTAACAAAAAGTTCCATCCATACAAATTCAAGGTGATCCTGGAGCTTTAAAGTACTTCCATGCTTCAATGCTTCTTAGCGATCCATTATATAACCCAGGGGCTGCATATGAATTTCTACTGTCTTTTTCAATGCTGCTTATCATGTAAAAGTATGCAACAAAAAAGCAAACTCACAATAGGAAGCTATTTCAAATATTTCGTTCTTTTTTCGCCCTATAAAACGTCCATGAGAAAAACTCTTAAAATTGTTACAAGAAACAAGTTTCTCACTAGAAACTTGAAAAAAAAAAACACCCTAAATTTACCCGCCCCTAAATTTAACAATACTTGATGCATAAAGATCTTGCAAAAACTTCTATGATCTTACTTGAGGAATAAAAATTATTGGTAACCTAACCATTTACACAGGTAATACATCTGGTACATACAGGTGTCCTTATTTTGGACGGAAACCACTAATTAGTAAAACTGTCACCGAAGACCGATCAAACTCAAACATTCTGTAACCAGATCGCAGCCCCCTTTATATTCATGTCATGTGACTTCGACTTGAAACCAAGTTTCTGTTTTACCTCCAGGATATAGTCGGGCTATCAGATTTTGATGGCGGCATTGTGAAGACAGAGATCTTTTACATTGACCTGCATTACATCAACCGCCCATCCTTCACCACTGAAGGTCAGGCTGCCAGAAAACAGTTGACTTGGTATTGATATTGGTTATCAAAACTATCAATTATTATATACATGCATGTCGAAATGATGTGCGCTTGATGTAACCTTTCAAAAGATTGCACATTTTTTATCAGACAGATTCACATAACTGTAATACTACAATGTAATCTAAGAGGTCTGCATGCACAAGCTGAGACTGACGATGTCTTTGGATGCTTTTCTATACTTCATCAAATATCACCGATATACAACAGCAGAACCAGTTTGTTCCAGGTTTCTACAAATTTTACAATAACTGACTTATGCTGTAACCTTGACCTTTGTGCCTTATGCACTTCAATGGCTTTTTTTTCAATTCTTTCTAAGAATTTTACAACCTGACCCAACTATCACACAAATGACTGCATTAAACGGTAATCATAATTGATATATATCAAGGACTCCCCTGGAACTACTTCAGAGATACTGGTGCAAACAAATGCTCATACATATAGAGAACCAACTACGTAAAAAGAGGTTAAAATGTATAACAGTAATATGGAAAAAAAAATTCCCTTAGTGTCAAAAATAACATTTAGGACAAGTAGTATTTGAAATAACACTCTGATATTTGTTTGTTGACTTGCAAAAAGTTTCAACAGTTCTCTAGCTTTTTGTACCATATTTTCTCTTAATGACACGCCTGTGCTAATTAACAATGTGATGTGTTCCGCCACCATAATACTTCTGACTTGAAAAGATTACGAATTCTCTGTATTTGTGAGTAGCAGGAATCATATTAGCCAAGTTTTTACATATTTCAAACATATTTTACCTAAAATAATTGTTTGATAGGACTTTGTCTATTTTCATTTGATGACATTATTAAACTTCAAATATGCCGGCCTCCATGAAAAACAAGTTCATTTGCCTTTGGGTTTAACACCATTTCAACAGTGTTGTAGTTACATACTGTTCAGCAGTTGAACTTACAATCATTCTTGGGAAGAATGAGTATTTAGAACCAATCTAACTTATTTTCTCACATAAAGAGGCTCAAACCAAGGTTGGCATAACCTAAGCAACCATAACCACTTGACCACAGAGGCATGTCATAAAGTCCTCTAAAACTATAAATCTCACAGTTACATGGGTGGTCAAAAAATCATCAAACATGTTTATAAACAATCATAATAAAAATGAGTTTGTAACAACTGAAGCATAATTTCATACTGAAACAATTCTGTAGGCCATTCACCTGAGTAAACCGGTTATAATTTCTTGTAACTTATCTGGGTTAATTTCTTTTTGATGACTTCTGTCAACCAATTCTTTTTTGAAATAATGAGCCCATTGTCAGAAGATAGTGGTAATATATATGTTCTCATACATGAACACATTATTCCACTCAACATACTTTCTCCAATCAGGGTGTAACTGTGTAACGAAGCCTATTTACTTTTTAGTTTCTTCCAACTAAATTGCTGCACAAAATTTCACACAGTATTCATACACACCCACTCAAGTACAATTAATAGTGAAAAAATCCTTGCTAAAAATGCAAAAACAAATGGTGTGTTCATTTAAAAGGGGAGTAATCCTGTAATGCATTGTATCAAAAGATACATACACAAAACTAGAACTTTTTCACTCTCTTTTATGAATGCATGAAACAAGATGAGTGCAAGATAATTGAAAATACCCTGTATTTTATAGTTATTAATCATATCTTGACATATTTATTGATTTAAATTATTTCAGCAAATAAGAGTTACAACATAAGAATTTTTTTACAATTTTTTATTCAAGAGAGTCAGCATACTGCCCTATTTATATGCAACAAGATGCTATTGTAAGATTTCTATCACCACCCGTAACTGCATCCCATTGTACAAAGTATGCTTCACAAGATTTAATACGTGGTGAGTAAAAGTTGCATGGAGATTTAAACACTAGATCGAATATATGCGTCTCTCTTCTTTGAACAAATGAGGTAACTGTGGACACAGTCAATTTTTTGGGAAAAGCAAGAGTTGCCGTTCGTTTCATAGAGGGCGCAATCTACGCCGATAAAAATAGAGAAAAGCGCTTTTCACGTTTCAGGCGCAATCTACGCTGTGATAAATGAAAATATGATTGCTTTTTCCACTTATACAGCGTTTGACATTATAGAAACGAAGTGCAGTTGACTGAATATTCTTCGATTGCTTTTTTAGATATATAATTATGATATTATGTTAGCAAATTTTTCCCCTGCATAAGAAATTTGTCGCCATGTTGTATTGGTAGAAACGTTAGCTCACAAACTTTTGTATAAGTGTACTTTTACGAATCCACGAGTTCGAATCCCACCGACACCTATTTTTTTTCTTTTTTTTCTGCTGTTTTAATCATCATTTTTAGCTTTTAAACCATTTAAGAATATTTTATGGCAAATATAATCAAAAAAATCTTCATTCATGTCAAATTAATACGGCTAATGGTAATGAAAAATTGAGACGTTCCAGGAACGGTATATCGGGCATTCTTGGACATACTGTATAAATATTATTTGATAATAGTAAATTTTCGATACTTGAGGTCAGTTGGTAGATGTGATGTCGTGTCAATTTGCTTGTTCAACCAGAATTGGTTTCCTCGTGTTCTTTTGGGACCATGCCTCAACATCAACCATCACCACCAATTTCCAAAATATTTACATGGCATTATTGTTTGTTGGCCCGCTGTGATACTTTGTATCACAGTTTTTCTTGTGTAAATGTTGTATGTATTAGGCATGCAGTTGAATGTTGTTGAAATATTTTCCAGGTCAATCCTGTAAAATGACAACTTTTATACAGTTAGCAGCCAATTGTGAGCAATGCATAAAATCATTCCTATAACCATTCTGCAACTCCCCCTAATTAGTGATTATTCCAAAGACCTACAAACGTTTAGATGGCGATATAATTACTTCAGGAAGGTAACAGTTCTGTGTTAGTAATTGGTATTACAGGGGGAAAAAATGAAAATGAGCAAAAATTGATAAATACTATGTTTAACACTGTATGAGAGATTTTATTACAAAGATGTATGCTACAAAAATGCATTGCTTAGACCATGAATCCAGCACTGACTGCCAAGAATCATGCAATTCCACATTCTCAGGTTTACCTGGTACAACGGATGATCCACCAAACAATTACACAAGCTCTATTTACTCATGGCAGTTGTAAGTCGAAATCTTTTCTCGTTTTTTATATTTCTGTCTGTTAGAATTAGAGAACTTGTTTACTTCACATTTGCACTAATACCGGATTCTAGAACTTAGGATTGTGAGTATACAGATTCATACCCCATGCACTGTTTCAAACTGACTTACCTGGAAAATCTAAGAAACAGTAAACAAATCAGTAAAGAATGTACCAACTTGATGGTAATATTTACAAATTGATAAAATTAAGCACATGTATTTCAATACTAAAAAGAACTTTAAAAATGTCAAGAATTTTGAGCCAGTCAAAAAAATTCTTGTATTACCAAGACTTGTATTACCAAGACAGGTTACTTAGCAGTCAACTAATAATACTTACTGTGACATTTTAAAGTTATATTACCCTTCAAAATGGCAACATTGGTTCATCGTTGAGAATGATGCTCAAAACACAGTGGTAGCTTTAAAAACATATCCAAAATAAGTTTTACCAAGTTCTTTCTGTTATTGCATAAGTATAAATTAAGAAATACATAACCAAAATGGTGGATTTTTTATTTTTGACAGAGGACAGTCAAAAATCTTTTTTACAGATAATCTATATTCAATGTGAATGAAACTGTTATACCGATCGTTATTTTTGGGTTATAACTATGGCAATGTTTATCATACTAGGAATAAAAATCACTGATTAATGTTTTATTTCAAATTACGATGGTCAGTTTGGACAGTAATGTTCACTTAAGGGTGGCAGTGTGTTACCTATTCATTCAAGTTTCTAGAAAATAAGCAAAATCTGTCTAACAGTGATTATAGACTCAGGGATACAGATTAACGGTCGCCCAGTCGCCCATGGCGACTAAAAATCGCGCTGGGCTAATAAAAGTAGAAAGTTCAGTCGCCCAGGTGGCGATCGAAAATCCGTCCGGGTATACTTGCACTTTTCGGCAAAAAGCGCGCGGTTATTCTTTGCGCACTTTCATTTCTTTCGCTTCTAATTCACCGGCGTTGTTCCCCTTCCGTTTTCAATTTGGCCCTTTCAATTTTAGTGTTTTGATTTTGTCAAACTTTTGATGAATTTTCGCCCGCGTGGCTAAATAATTTAAAATTAGTGCAAGATGTGGAGATATTTGGAACCCTGAAAAAAAAACAACTTCAAACTACGGCCGAAAAACGAAAGTACATGAAAGACTACAATTATGAGAAAATGCGGTCCCGCAGCTACGTCAGTTGGAGTAAGAATCGTAAATTAATGGAAGACTATAAGAACTTCTTGATAAAAGACATATTCAAAGCAAATAATCTGCTTATATCTTTTAAATGGAAAAATGGCCGATCTGAGAAGTGGTGACAAACTTTCAGATATGATTTATTTGAAATAAGTTTGCAAAAGTCTTCATATTTTTTAGATATGGTAAACAGATTCTTATTGCATATAAGACAACTAAATATCATTATTTATATTAAAAAAAACACATTTTTGCCCACTCTTTGAACTCCACCCCTTGTGCTTCATAATACACTGTAACCATTAAATCGAATGTGCTTTGTATCTCAATATAAACAAGTCTCACGCTGGTTATTAATTATTTTTTGTTCAGTTTGTGATAGTAAACTTCGAGCAAATGCAAAATACCGGCTATTGTCACTAGTTTACAAATGAAGTAGGGGTAATTGAAATAGGTACAACAGATTTGGTAATTCTGCCTGAAGTATTCTTAGGGTCACTGAAACTGTTCCTTCGAGGATACATGCATAATTCATTACACATATGTATATGTATGTCCCAGACATATTTATTTGAATATTAACATGTTTTTCTTCTCTATTTTATCTCTATATTATGTCGCCATACAGGGTGGACTACTACATTTTTGAGTGGGCTACCAGAATCTGAAAGTTAGTAGCCCAGTTGGCTAGTAGCTGGAAAAAGTTAATCTGTATCCCTGAGACTTAAGTTGTTGTATAAAACTCAAAAAACTACTATGCTTGAAGACTGCCAAGTGCCTGTTTGTAAAAGTCTCAAAAAAGTTCAGTAGTTTTCTTTATAAAATAGGTTTTCATCACCTTTCAATAAAAACATCTTGGATAAAAAATACATTAAAAGACAGATACTTCCTGTATGTGACAACCCAAATGACCCCTTCACTGCCCTTGCACCACACTCCCATGGTGGACAGCATTCAACGGCCCTGCACTGTTAAATTAATACATTATACAATAAATCTAAACAAAATGTACCACTATAGGACACAGAGATACTGATCAATTTCGATCAAAGTCTGATAAAGGTGCTTCGAATACATCACATTATTTTATGATCCAATCTTTTTTGCTCGTTAGAATACAGACTGCAGCAACTGTAATCAATTCAAACTGATTGTGTTCTAAAAATGCAATATTATTCTATTTCTATTTTATTATGCAATTCCTCCTCATGCAAACCATATGGATCGACCGATTTTTTCACCGTCTTTATTCCAAGCCATAAAATGTTGACTAATTTTTTTTTCATTTCTACGAACTAAGGCTGCTCATGAAACTGCTGACCTAATTATTTCCCATGTACGAATATGGCACAATCATAACTTTGAAACAGAGGAAGGGATTTTGGACCCCCCCACCCCTTGAGTCCTTATTTGATAACACTGAAGACAATACATCAATATAGTAATATACCAAATTTTCTTTGATCTTTGATTTGAAATCGTACATAAAAGCTTATGAAATAGATATTTTTTACATACAAAAAATGGGTGTAATCCAGACAAATCTTCGGTAAGAGTTATGGCCACAGGCCCTTGTGTAATAACCAAAAGAAATTGGTTAAGTTTGAAAGCAATACACGCATAAGCTTCTGAGATACGAGCTTTGAAAGTCACATTACTCTTGTCGACCGATTTGCCCTATTTAACGAACCCCCGTGGTTTTTGTGAAAAAAAAAGGCTGCCTCTAACATGTCTAAGGAAGTGCCAGTTGTTCTCAGCAAATTCAGTAACCAAAATACGTACAATACCAGAAGTAAATTTGTACTCTGACACTGTTTATAGTAATGTGCGGACCACGGAGTGATATGTGTAACTGATGTGATATATGTCATGTATGTAATATGCCAATGTAACTGACTTGAAATGGTATGTGTGAATAGCCGGAATCTTATTTACATGTACCAAGTTTCTGTAATTTCTAACGTATTTATGTTAAATAGTTCCATTTAGTCTCAAAAATGTTATGAAGAAATTAGGTTGTATGATCTATCAACATGGTTTCTAATGGTTTCCCTATACTTGCATGAAACAGAATGTGTTTGACAGGACTAATGGTCTATTCTCATTTGGTTACCTCGTCACTGAAATTGAAATATGGCCACCTCATTTCACGTTCAAACAGCCGCGCACCCTTGCGATTTGCATCATACCTGGGAGCGAATAAAAGGGAATATATGGTAACTACTTAAAATTTCAAAGCCTTAACTTACATACTATTTAAAGAAAGCTGATTTAGCAGGAAGCAAATATTTTTAATGATTTGAAGTTAGAGGACATAATACTGCAATATGAGCTAAAATTAGTGAAAACACTATAACTAGCATCCGCTTTATTATCGTACACATTCAAATATTTTGTGGGAAATAAAAAAAAGAAACATACAGTATAGTAATCTGACAGCGTATATTGTATGACCTCATGTGAAAATATTTATGGATCTGCACATCTTTGTGCATGCTCATGTATTTTGTACATAAAAGAAAAGTGTACAGATGCAGAATTAAATAAACATTTCGATACGTGTATGGTTTATGTTCACTTTAAAAGGACTTGCACCATCTTTTGACTTCATTTCAGTACATTCAAACCTGTCTTCAAAAAGGAGCCAGAAAAGGGATGCATCAAAAGCGCATCAAAATTTATAGAATATGACTGATTAGTGCTGGTGTACTCAATATAAGTTTGGTTCACTGAGACAGTATGGCAAAGGTAACCTAAAAACACAAGTTGAACTGTACTATGAAATCATCACAACTTGCAGACTTGCAGGCAATTTATTCCACAACATTCGAAACAGTGAGAATCAGGACATTATAATATTATAAAAGTTAATATTATTCAACACAATTCTATTTCCCTGTAGCTATGTTAAAATATCTCCAATGTTCATTACTGAAATTGAGAAAAGATGATGCAGAAAAGGTTTCTTGAAAATCCATAAAAAAAATATATTTAATAAAAGAAGGCTTTTTGAAAGAAATTTGTTTGTTGATAGCTTTAGTGACTACTAAGGCAGAAAAAAACACACCTTAAAACAGAAAAATATCAGACAAGGCCTACAGAGAAAAACAGCTCTCTGTATTTCTAAACAACCACGATAGTGGCTTATTCTTGCTCTGATCCTTTGATTTTTTAATAAAGACTTTTTCTGCACATGTAAATCTGGTTTATATTTGGCCACTTTTTCTGTAACTTAAGTATAGGCCTACTCTTTAAAAGGCAATTAACTACAAAATGAGTTCAATACACTTAGACATACTCTTCTGATGCCTTAAAGTACTATTTCCTCTTCCTTTTAAAGAACATTCTATGTTCATGCCAATTGAACTTCTAACACTTTTACTTATATAAATGTTGGTGCCACTGTTCTAAAATAAAATCGCAATCTGAGACTTCAATTTAGACAAATTAAACTAAGAATGCACATTCTCAGTGGAAACAATTTACTTCATCACGCACATACTTCAAGATTGCTATCTTAGACAATGCTTAGAATTTATATTCTGTTGCTTACAGACAATAAAATTTATAATAATGATAAATTTATTCAAGTTGGTTGGTTCTAGAGGTGGGGGATGGGGTTAATATCTATAACTCAAACAGACTTCTAAACCATTTCAAGTATAAAACATAAATTAAAACATGACAATTATTATCTACCGTAATAATCACATTCAGTAATCACAAGTACATTATTTTTTTAGATCTCATTTTTCCACACTTGAAAAGTTGTTTTTTCTGGTTAAATAAAGCCACTAATTAGTAGATAATAACACTGTTTTTTTCTCACCTTTTTTAAAACCCTTTTGGTTTTAACGGAAATCCTTCAGACTAAAAGGACACTCTTTATGACCCTTTCTACACTCTACACCACAGGAAAGTTTTCAAATGGCAAGTATAAAGGTACTGTCTTTAACAATTAAACCTCTGTTTTTAATATTTTTACACTGGTGCATGTTCAATCATCAAATAAACAATTGTTTTCCTCTTAAACTGCTTTAAACATACAGATTAAGATAAACTCATGTCAAGACCACGTTTTGTCTGGCCCAAAACCCCAGTTTTCAGAACTCAAGCCACAAGTACTAGTATGACATAGCAACCAGTGACACGGTAACTGGTAACCGTGTAAAGAACTCCATTGTAAACTATGACCGTGATGAACTTGAAAATTTTGCACAATATGTCATTGTCAAAATATCTAAAGTTAGAAAAAATTGTATGATGTTAAATAATATATACATACCGAAAATAAACAGTCCTTTTAAAAGTGTTTTCTTTATGACAATGTATATTGTGAAATTAGACTAAATTTGCTTTGCTGCATCATTTTAAATGTTTTCAAATGCTATACCGAAATCACTACTGAGGGGTGTAAATAAAGGGTCACAGAATGAAAACTATTCGTTCACACTTTTGTGACTTTGTCCAGAATCCACTCACTTCAAGTGATAAAAAACAGATGTTTGAAGCACATGATACAGTTTAACAGAATTTCGATTATATTTAAGCTTATGCTTTATAAAAGTTTCAAATTGAATTACCGAAGTATTTTCATATGCAAGCTAATAAAACTAAACATCAAATTTTAAACATCAGTATTTTTAATTTTGATTTTAAGCAATTTTTATTTGAAAAAACATTGTTTTTATGACCAACTTCTAGCAACTACTGAGTATAACTGACCAATTTTTTTATCTTTAGAATTTTACCACCACTACGTTACTAATTAGGTGATTAATAGCATGCTACGACTATACATGATGTATATATAATGCAACAGGTGTTTGGTGGTACTACAATTTCATCAATATTTAGATTAAACGGCCATTTCTGGAGCAAGTTCCCCGACAGCCTTCTTATAAGACAAGTTTTACCATACACATTTCAAGGCAAAAAATTATTGTTCCCCTCAAAACTTAGGTCAAAGATCAACAGACGGGTCCTTATACTTTGAACATGTATGATCTTAAATGCGAATACTTTATATGACACATACTTGTAATAAACAATCTTTTATTAAAACTTGTGTATCACAAAAACAACCATACCACATTGTCACCACAGAATAACGAACAAACCTAGCTTTACTGTCAAGCATTTTATTGCTTCATTAAATAGAGCAAAGTTTTCTTTGCTTGATTTTATTTCATCTCTTGACCCACCTTTGAACCAATTTAAACCTAATATCCCTGAAGCATTCTTTGGCAAAGATAATGTTTAAATAATTACATATTTATATGCTACTGAGTCAGACAACACACCAACTACTGTACTGTACTGTACTATAAATGGTTTGGTGTTAAATTTTCCACAATGTTTTTCTTAGTGAAGGTCTACTCACAGTGATGTCCTGTTTTAAATGAAGGTCTACTATGATGTCACATGGTCTACTTTCATGTCACATTTAAATGAAGATCTACCATTTTGTCATGTGGTCTACTATCATGTAAAATTTCAGTGAAGGTCTACTATTATGTCATGTGATCTACTTTCATGTCACTTTTCAGTGAAGGTCTACTATGAGGTTACATTGTCTACTATCAAGTCATGTTTAAGTAAAGGTCTACTTTCATGTCATGTCTTCTACAGTATCATGACACGTTTAAGTGAAGCTGTACTATCATGTCACATGGTCTACTATGATGTCACATTTAAATGAAGGTCTACTATGATGTCACATGGTCTACTATGAAGTCACATGTAAGTGAAGGTCTACTATCATGTCATATTGCAATGAAAATCTTCTATTATGTCACATTTAAGTGGAGTTGAGACTACTATCATGTCACATGATCTACTATAATGTCACCTGTAAGTAAAGGTCTACTATCACGTCACCTGTAAATTAAGGTCAACTATCATGTCACATTTCAATGAAGGTCTACTATTATGTCACATAATCTACTATCATGTCAGGTTTAAGTGAAGCTCTACTATCATTTCACTTGGTCTACTATCAAGTCACATTTAAAGTCTACTTTGCTCATGTTTAAGTGAAGATCTTCTACCATGTCAGCTAAATTCAAACAAACCTCATTCCCAAACTCACTGCACCTTGACGTAACCTAGTTATTGTTACTTCATGCTCATCTCTTTTAGTTTGAGTCAGAATTGACAAACAATTTGGGAGAATGTTTTCAAGTGGAAGAAGGTTGTGATAATTCTGTGCAGGTGCTACATTCACCACAAGAATGTTAGAGACCCTTTCTGCATTTAACCTAATCTTGCTCAGCTTATTCCATTGCCATTAAGGTTGCTGTGTAATACTGCATCCTCCACCAGTATAAAACATTTAAAACAAACATTTTAGTATTAAAAGTTATATGCAAAACAAATAATTATGTTACCAAAAATAGTACCTTCAGACTATGTTTAATCATATCCTATGACAATTTGTACAATGGTTATGACAGAATTCATGTTCTGCAGATAAACAAGTGCAAAGGTCGGACAGACAGACAGACAGACAAACAGACTAACAATAATATACACACAGATGCACAGAAGGTTATCCTAAAGGTCTCTCTGGTGGGTGAGGAAAAACCAACTTGCAGTCAGTTCTAATTCTTACGTCCCAATGTTTGCAATTTTTCCACAGTTTATGAAGGCTTTAATTAAAGATATGAATTGACATCTCATTTGTAGAAATTTTGGACAAGAAGTCTGATTAGATCACAAAAGGAAGAACATAATTAATGTCTTTTTAGTTTTTTTTATTGAGGTTTAAAAGTTCAGTTACACTTTTTTACAGATGCACAGTTTACCAACCATCGTTTCGGAGAACTGCAAAGTTTAGTAAGAGTTGGGCTGAAAGCATGGCTCAGACCCGTAAGTGGTTACAAGTCAGTGACCTAAACCATTGACCACATAAAGCATGTCTATATCTTTTGAAAATAAAGTTGTGACAAAGAAAAACAAGTTTACAGGACTGAAGTATCAAATAAACCTGTAACAAACCTACAGCTAATATAGTATTTTCTAAAAATAAATGAAAACAGGTGAGGAATGAAATCATATACAAGACCTTGTGTTTCGTGTTTCGTTTCAGTCGCACTTTAGTTAGTTGCATGACTTTAAATAATTGACGAGGAATATTTGTGTCACATAAATGCCCGACGTCCTTACATGTCTGACAAAACAGCCTTTTGGGTAGAGAGCAATTAGATTTCTATAATTATAATAGGTCTAACATATTGTACACACTGGTATTAAAGCATATTATATATTTTTAGCACTATATTTCAGTCCCTGCACAGTACCGTATACGTAACATACATGTAACCAAATGAGCAGTATAATTATCATACATCAATTAATTTCACGTGATTAAATTTTCAAGCTCAATTTGTTATGAATCATCAAAGTTTATTTCATGTATACATGTGTATGTAACATCTAAGAAGATGTTGTGGTTAAAAAACAAATATGCCAATAATATAATCAGTGACAATCCCAGTGCACCATTCTTATAATCTCTACGCAAAAGTATCATATTCCCTTTACATAGACAAATGTACATATATAAACTCTCTTAAAAAAAGGATGAATGTATAGAAAGAGCTTAATATCAAGCATAAAATCTATTACAAAGCATAACAAAGCACAGATCCAACAAAAATTAAGGTACAATTTCATACTGTAATTTAAAATTACACATAGCCAACACGCGTACATTGTATATACCAGGAAATCAAAGTTAAATGCATTTTAAGTGTGCAAAAATTTGACATCAGTTCTGTCACATATCATTGCATTTTATTTCATAACCTTCAATTTTATGTATTAATTTTAAATCATTCATTTCAGAAACACATGAAATGCATTTTAAGTGTGCAAAAATTTGGAATCAGTTCTGTCACATATCATTGCATTTTATTTCTCAACCTTCAATCTAATGTATAAACTTTAAATCATTCATTTCAACAACACAGGATTGTTGTTCTTGTTGTTTTGATGATCCGGTTTGGTAGCATATAAGTCTCAAGTTCTCAGACTTTAAAAAACAGACTTCATCTTGTTTGCTTTTTATGTCCCTTTTATCAGGTATATGATTATGCAGTCATAAAAACAACAAGCAAGTTACAAGTCATGGGTAAATGCACCGACGCATCACAAGAAACAAAATCATCCCAAATCAAACCAAGAAGTACAATTACACATCATATGTACAAAATTAGCTTACATTAATACTACATGTACACACTATTAAACAGAAACGCACTGCGTTCCATACATAAAATTCTGAAGGTACTGAAATAACGAGATAAAACCAAAAAAAAAGAGAAGAAACAAGGGCACTGCTGACTGACAGTCCGCGATAATCATCATTAAATTGGTAAAAGATACATCAGCAGGTGCTCCGACTTGCTGTGATCCAACTTAACGTACTTGAAGAACCTAGAGGATGGAATAGAGAGATCTAAAAAATATATGTATTCTTCATCATCTTATCTCTAACCTTTATCTAGGCTCAGGCATGTGTTTATGAGTGTTCTAGAAGATAGATGGGTTCATAACGTTTTTCCTGGAGACTTCAGAATTGAGAAATGTTTTAAGTAAAACTTGATCAAAACTAAATGAGATACTCTGTGATTGAACAGTTTTTTAATTGAAAGTCATTATTTTCTCATTGATCATATTTTCTGTACATTTTTTTGGGGGGGCTATATAAAAACCTTCTTTTCTTTGAACATGTTGAATATCCCTTTGAACTACTGATAATATATCTGTTTATATTAAAAGCTATAGTAACATTTATTATATACCTGTTCAAATGTTCGCTAAAATAAAACGAAATATTACATTAATATGAACGATCAACCATATGTTTAATTTGATTATGCTCATATATACATGCACTGTACATATCAAATTCATTCTTGTATTTAAATTTCTAGATAAAATCAATGTGGTATAAATATTTGTTTTCTTAACTAAACTTAGAGCTTCTGTTAAGATTACAAATATATTTTTTCATTTGACAAACAATTTCATGTACTCAAGGAAATATTAACTTAAACCAGTGTTATCAAACCAAACTGAAAACTTCAGGAGTCTTGAGTAATTTCAATGAAGTTGACCTTAAATTGTGAGTGAATGGCTTTAAAATATATGGAGCTACAAAATTTTTAGACAAATATAAACTAAAACCATGATGTAGAGATGGTCCGTATCATATTTGAATTTTCATTCTGAATATCATTCCATAGACTGGTCCTTGAAATCAAAAGTTTTTAACAATGAATTATATATATATTATATACTGAAGCATTATTACATCTGGCTATTTTGAAGACAAACACTCAGACAGACTCTTGACTTTTGTGAATCTGAAATGCTTCAGATGAAAAGGTTCATTTTCATTCTAAAATACATGAATACTCTTACAAGAAGTTTAATATTTGTAGGTAGTTAGTACGCTTACAGAAGAAATGTAGTAAGTTATATTCCTTTCAAAGTTTATGAGAATTAGATGTTTACTTGGTGTAATTTTAATTTGAGTAACTTCTATAATTATTTCTGTTTTAGAGTTTTAGGTATCACGGACCTATATATACACTGTGTATATAGGTCGATGCTAGTATGTATGGTAAAATTTGTGATGGAATCTAGTAAAGAAACAAGGACATTTTTACTTCACTAAGCACCTCAGTTCTATATCAGTATATAGTTGTTTTTTTAAATTGTTAGAATGATTTTCAGCTGCAACTCTGTAATAGCCAAGAAAATTATCCCCTACATATATCATAATGACAGAAAAATGAAATATACAATGTGAGACCACATCTTGATGTTTGACAGTGGTCATGTCAAACATACATGTCATTTTGGCCTGCCTGCATTTTAGCACTATTTTTAATGAAAAGCCCAACAGAATGAGCTTAAATATTTGGCTAACCTACAACAATTTAGTTTTAATACCAGTTTTATGATCTGATATTTTATATTGTCAACTCTCTGAGCCCTGGAAGAAAGTGACCATCCAAAAACTATCCTGCTTGCTTCCAGGTCAAATGAATTAGACCAAACTGACCTATATATACAGGGATATACCGTATACATTGTATTGAGCTAACATATTTGCTCTTATGGATGGACCTTTATAAAATTTGCTTCAAATCAAATCAAATACATTGTATTGTATTGTCTATGAAATATTTGTAAACTTTTCCCCTGTTTGTGACTAGAGTTTGTAATAAATTCCGATACTTTACCTGGCATAAAACCCACTTAAAAAACCCACCTGGCATGACCCTCTCATAAAAAGCCCACCTGACATGACCCCCTCATACAAAAATGCCCACCTGGAATGACTCCCAAATAAGAAATACCCACTGTCTTACCTGATGTTTCTGCACATCCTGCAAAGTGTCCGACAGTTGATACCAATACAGTAAAAGCCAAACACTGTAACTGAATCATATCCATAGTAAAACTGATTTTTTCCACGATATTAAAATAGTAAACAAAGTTTTATTTTAGCAAATGGAACTGGCAAATAATGAAACATCAACACCACAGTTACTTCCATAATTCGGGACAAAAACACATTGATAAAACTCTCTTTCAAATGTGTCTGCTCACAAAAAATATTATAAATATACGAATACACTTTCCTTTCACCTTACTCCATTTTGAAGTTGAAACATTTTGCATTAAATAATATTTTGGGCACCCCTGTGTTGTCTGTCATTTTCTCCTTTGAGTCACTTCACCTCCTCTAATAGATGAAGAGCCGCTGTTCTATCTTTCGAATGGTATACACCATACGTTAAAATTGATAAAACTGAGAATTATATTACAATTTCGACAATGTCATTACTATTTGTAATAATGTAGCAAATATGTAAATATTATACTTATTAAACCCGCAAATTTCACTCAAAATTCTAACTACGATAGATGTTTGGCATAGAACAAAACATTATTGCCGACTATATTTTCATAGCTAGCAGCAGACGTCATTTTCGGGAAATACCATTAAGTGCGCATGCTCAACCGGATAAAGGGGAATCAACATGGTAAGAAAGTAAATTTTGCCGATTCAGTGTGGAATTTTTTCATAATTCAACGTTTACCTGAAGTTATATTTCTATGTAATACTGACTCTGACATAGATATTTTAATGTTAGAGGTATATGTCAAAGGAAATGTCTGAATATTTACTGTAAGATTTGAATGCCAGTCAGTTAATCTTTATTTTGCATTCCCCACCCACATTATTTCCTTTGCTGCTAATTTCTTTCATAGCCTACACAAGCTACATAAAATAATTTACGCACATATTTAAACTACTCAATTGAAAATGTTGATTAGACATTATAAATCCATGAAATGAGAAAGAAAAAACTTTAGATTTTCAACGAGAATAATCCTGAAGACAACCGAAATTGGTGGAGAATCCCAAAAAGTAAAAAAATTAAAAAAAATAAAAAAAAATTAAAAAAAAAAAAAAAAAAAAAAAAAAAAAAAAAAAAAAAAAAAAAAAAAAAAAAAAAAAAAAAAAAAAAAAAAAAAAAAAAAAAAAAAAAAAAAAAAAAAAAAAAAAAAAAAAAAAAAAAAAAAAAAAAAAAAAAAAAAAAAAAAAAAAAAAAAAAAAAAAAAAAAAAAAAAAAAAAAAAAAAAAAAAAAAAAAAAAAAAAAAAAAAAAAAAAAAAAAAAAAAAAAAAAAAAAAAAAAAAAAAAAAAAAAAAAAAAAAAAAAAAAAAAAAAAAAAAAAAAAAAAAAAAAAAAAAAAAAAAAAAAAAAAAAAAAAAAAAAAAAAAAAAAAAAAAAAAAAAAAAAAAAAAAAAAAAAAAAAAAAAAAAAAAAAAAAAAAAAAAAAAAAAAAAAAAAAAAAAAAAAAAAAAAAAAAAAAAAAAAAAAAAAAAAAAAAAAAAAAAAAAAAAAAAAAAAAAAAAAAAAAAAAAAAAAAAAAAAAAAAAAAAAAAAAAAAAAAAAAAAAAAAAAAAAAAAAAAAAAAAAAAAAAAAAAAAAAAAAAAAAAAAAAAAAAAAAAAAAAAAAAAAAAAAAAAAAAAAAAAAAAAAAAAAAAAAAAAAAAAAAAAAAAAAAAAAAAAAAAAAAAAAAAAAAAAAAAAAAAAAAAAAAAAAAAAAAAAAAAAAAAAAAAAAAAAAAAAAAAAAAAAAAAAAAAAAAAAAAAAAAAAAAAAAAAAAAAAAAAAAAAAAAAAAAAAAAAAAAAAAAAAAAAAAAAAAAAAAAAAAAAAAAAAAAAAAAAAAAAAAAAAAAAAAAAAAAAAAAAAAAAAAAAAAAAAAAAAAAAAAAAAAAAAAAAAAAAAAAAAAAAAAAAAAAAAAAAAAAAAAAAAAAAAAAAAAAAAAAAAAAAAAAAAAAAAAAAAAAAAAAAAAAAAAAAAAAAAAAAAAAAAAAAAAAAAAAAAAAAAAAAAAAAAAAAAAAAAAAAAAAAAAAAAAAAAAAAAAAAAAAAAAAAAAAAAAAAAAAAAAAAAAAAAAAAAAAAAAAAAAAAAAAAAAAAAAAAAAAAAAAAAAAAAAAAAAAAAAAAAAAAAAAAAAAAAAAAAAAAAAAAAAAAAAAAAAAAAAAAAAAAAAAAAAAAAAAAAAAAAAAAAAAAAAAAAAAAAAAAAAAAAAAAAAAAAAAAAAAAAAAAAAAAAAAAAAAAAAAAAAAAAAAAAAAAAAAAAAAAAAAAAAAAAAAAAAAAAAAAAAAAAAAAAAAAAAAAAAAAAAAAAAAAAAAAAAAAAAAAAAAAAAAAAAAAAAAAAAAAAAAAAAAAAAAAAAAAAAAAAAAAAAAAAAAAAAAAAAAAAAAAAAAAAAAAAAAAAAAAAAAAAAAAAAAAAAAAAAAAAAAAAAAAAAAAAAAAAAAAAAAAAAAAAAAAAAAAAAAAAAAAAAAAAAAAAAAAAAAAAAAAAAAAAAAAAAAAAAAAAAAAAAAAAAAAAAAAAAAAAAAAAAAAAAAAAAAAAAAAAAAAAAAAAAAAAAAAAAAAAAAAAAAAAAAAAAAAAAAAAAAAAAAAAAAAAAAAAAAAAAAAAAAAAAAAAAAAAAAAAAAAAAAAAAAAAAAAAAAAAAAAAAAAAAAAAAAAAAAAAAAAAAAAAAAAAAAAAAAAAAAAAAAAAAAAAAAAAAAAAAAAAAAAAAAAAAAAAAAAAAAAAAAAAAAAAAAAAAAAAAAAAAAAAAAAAAAAAAAAAAAAAAAAAAAAAAAAAAAAAAAAAAAAAAAAAAAAAAAAAAAAAAAAAAAAAAAAAAAAAAAAAAAAAAAAAAAAAAAAAAAAAAAAAAAAAAAAAAAAAAAAAAAAAAAAAAAAAAAAAAAAAAAAAAAAAAAAAAAAAAAAAAAAAAAAAAAAAAAAAAAAAAAAAAAAAAAAAAAAAAAAAAAAAAAAAAAAAAAAAAAAAAAAAAAAAAAAAAAAAAAAAAAAAAAAAAAAAAAAAAAAAAAAAAAAAAAAAAAAAAAAAAAAAAAAAAAAAAAAAAAAAAAAAAAAAAAAAAAAAAAAAAAAAAAAAAAAAAGAAAAAAAAAAAAAAAAAAAAAAAAAAAAAAAAAAAAAAAAAAAAAAAAAAAAAAAAAAAAAA
>JAFMSR010000008.1:23127907-23181889 GCA_022818135.1 Saxidomus purpurata
TCACCTGTCTTCCTGTCCCTGCCTGGCACATTCCTCTAACACCTGCCACCCTGTCCCTGTCTTTGATTGCCAGGTACCCTAACATTCACTTCAGGGTTTGCAGAATACTCAGGTGTTCCAACCTTTACCAGGAATAGTCAAATTCACCATACTTGCCATACTCCCCCCCCCCCCCCCCCCACCGTTTGCAAAGCTCTAGAGGTTTAATACACTTTTCAGTTGTTTCCAAGGGAATCATTAGTTATGTGATGGTAATCTTCTTGTCATTTGGAGACCATATTATGTCTTGCTATTGAGTAATCTGCACTACATTTGGAAAGGTCAGTAGCTGTTGTTTCTAATTCTCGGAATCTCCCACTGCTCGGACGTGCTCTGACTGTGCTCATGGTGAGCTGTTAGGACCATTCAATGACCATTGTTCACAATTAGTTTGCTTAGGCCAAAAAAAAAATATCTGTGTTTTGGGCAGCCCGACCCTCTCTAGCGAAACCCCCTGACCCTAGAGTTTTTTTTCCAAAAAAAAAAAAAAATTGAAAAAAAAAAAAAAAAAAAAATTAAAAAAATTTTTTTTTTGTTTCTTTTAATGTGTCCCTACCCTACCTAGCATTCTTGGGACCTTTGCCCTAAACACAGATTGTTTTTTTCCATCCTATAGCATTTTTTTGGATTTAAAAAAAAAAAAAAAACTTTGCCCCTACCCTACCTAGAATTTTTGGGACCGTTGCCCTAAACACAGATATTTTTTTTTTTTGGCCTTATCATGTTTATACTCCAGAAGCATTTTTTAAATCAAACTTAGAAATACTTTATGATATATTAAAATTGTTGTCAATTAGAAGCCTACTTGGACCAATCCATAAAGAGTTAGTGCCCTTTATCAAACAAAAAGTTTCTTATGAGTCGTTATTTACACTCTTGAAGACACATTACTTTATGACAATTAATGTATAACATATGTCATCTTACAGTTTTCCTACCGCAAAAGGTTTAGGTCAAAGTGATCATTTGAAAATATTTGAATTTCTTCCCTTTGTTTTATGTTCTTGTCTGGTCTGTACCTTGGTTATTATTGGTGGTATGGACATCAGACATGCTGTATAGATATATGTACATGACAATTTACAAAAAGGAGAGTGTGTCTTTTTTCTGTGTTTCAAATTGATTACTGTGACAGTTTTATATATATCTAAATTTCCATTTTATTGGAATTGTTTTAAAAATATCCTGTAAGGAACTTTGCATTGCTTTGTAATGCTTTCAACAGTATCTTAATTACGAAGTTTTGCAAATTTTATATCAACTCTTCACTGCTGTCAGGTTCCTCGTGTTGCCGCCTTTGTAGCCAAATTATTTATAATTAGCCTATTACCAGCTTATTAGTTAAAATGACTGAAGAATATTCTTTATCTGGGACAATACCATTCATTTCGCAAAGGGGCGCTGCCAGGAAATTAACAAACTGTGAAGTATCTATCAGCTGTGTAAATCGTGATCAAGATTTTTACATTTAAAGACAGATCATAGTCTGCATCACTTTGCAAAGGAAGAAATACTTGTTTGAAGCAGGGCTAGAGTTCAAAGTACAAATTTACAAAAAAGGTCTGCACTTATTTCCCTTCAGTGAGCGGTTTGTTATTTAGCTTACAAAAACATAATTCATACAAAATATTCACAAGCATAAAAAAAACATTCAATTAGTTGAGGGCTACTATTGGTGAAGCTTACCTGATGTTACACACGTTTATACTCAATTTACCTATTTTATCAGACTGTAATCAAATTTGGCTGCAGTCCAAGACATCACAGCCCTATTCTTTCAGTTTTGAGGTAATTTCATTGGTTTTGAAGTTTTTCAACTTCAGAGATTTGTGAAGGAAAACAGTGGCTTTGGCATTTCTCAGATAAATCACTCAATAGAGTTTTTGTGATGCAGTAAACATTATGATATACTTTTTGGATGAGATTTGATTAATGTTTATATTCTTATGAAAAGGTGATTGTCTCGTTGGCGGGGATTCAGCAGGTGCCCGACCTCTCTGTGTTAAACTCTCACATTGCTGGTGGCAAGTGATTCTGCCATTGTGATCACTGCAGATCAATCACGATCAGCATGTCTGCTATTGATTGTATAAACTTTCACTGAACTTTCCCTTGAATGACAATTAAAACCTCTCACTGATTGAGGGCCATGGGTTTGAGCCCTGCTATGGACTATGACTCTTTATGTGACAAAATTGGCAGTTTTTTAGGGAGGATAGGGGTCTAGCACTGGTCCTTCCAAAGAACAATGGCTACCATATATTACATGCCCTCCTGTATATGACTGATATACAGTTGAAAAACCGGTGTTGGACTCAAAACTAAACCATATATATACAATGTATTCCTTTAATCAAGAATGAGTCAATGACACTATAATCAATAGTGAAAGCTGGAAAGTCTGTTGCAGAAATTTAGCAGGGGTTTCGTTTTTGTAGGAGCAGTGCTTCCAGTGCCCTGGTAACCTTTTAAAATATCAGTGTTGCAGTGCTTTATACTCTCTCTAACATTAAATGCCATTTCTACTTTACCCAGAATGCACCATCAACTGCATAAATAGTCAAAACAAAATTTTTTTACATAGGAATTTTACATCTCTTCTATTAAAAATGTTTTTCCTATTGGCCACATTGAAGCTCAAATTATAAACAAGTCAAAATTTTTTAAAACGCAGTGATTTTTTTACTGTTTTTGGCAACAGTCCATGCCTTTCAAATTGGGAATTTATAGCACGATAAACTTCAAAATTGGGGAAATTAACAAAACTGAATAAAAAATCATTTTGAAAAGTTTTATTTTAAGGTAAATTTATTTCATTTAAATGTCCTTGCTTCTTTAATTTACAACTTCATCTTTCTATGTTTCATTCCTTTAAAGCTGTCCACTAAATGTTCTAGTTTCTTATTATTCTGTTCATTTTTTTGGTGACATAAACGCATTATTTTTTTTCCAACTCCTTCTGACGCATGAAAAAGCGTTTAGCGACCGTGATGTAAGTTGTACTGAATGCCGTACTATGCCGTGACCCGTTTTACGTAAACAACGTGCGTCGAATTGGCAACAAAATTCTGCGAATAAACCATGATTAGAGTCGGAATTTCGTGATTATTTGCATCGTTTTAGTTCTACTTTCACAAGAAATCAATCTAATTGGGAAAAATCTTCTCGTTTTGGGGGATTTTTAAGCTGTTTTTTTTTTTAATTTTGACCATTTTTGTCAATTGGGAAGACGCCGAATTTCGGAGTCAAATCGGCGCAAAACAAATCACCGAAACGGTTTCACAGAAATGTTTAAACCTACCAGTTAGTCAAGAATAATTCTTTCACTTACAGAAAAAATGTCAATGTAACTCGCAAGTAAGGTTCATCCATTATAGATGACAGACTTTTGTGAAATGTTCATGTGTATAAAACACTGTTAAAATAAAGATACGAACCAGTTAAAGTGAACCTATATGATACTGTGTACAGAACTTAGTGTTTGCAGAACCTAGTTAATATTATAATACAATAATCCATGTGCACAACACATGCTGCTTTGACCTAAATGAAAGTATTGAATGAAGAAATCGGGCTAATAAAGTATCATTGAACTGACACAAATCTATGAATGTCAGATGTTTTTTACTCAGGGAACCATCTACCTAGGGGAACTGTCTACGTGTTCTATGGAATAAATCAAATTTATATCAGCTGAACCTCTTTCAGGAGATACAACATTACCCCCAGACACAAATGATAAATATTTCTGACTTGGAAAAAAACAAGAATTTCTGAGAGCTATCATTTTGGTGTTTAATTGTTTTGGCAGACAGCGTTAGTATGGTCTGGCTTAGGGTAACTACTGGTAACCACCCACCAAAATTGATTGCCGCTTATTATCATAGTAAACATTTGCTGACTGCCAATCACATTGGGATACTGCTCTGGTGTGGAACTCTTTTTTTTATTGGCAGTGAAACACTTTCCTTTGATATTATGGTAAAAAATCTGTTAATCAGGTTTATTTATTGTTGCGATAAAACATAAATACATTAATTTTGTGTAGGAATTACAGACTGTATTAATAGAGTTTACAGGAACATCTCTATTGGGGAAAGATGGCATCACTTTCGGTTGACCTAAACTTTCTGTTTAAGTTAACTGTGGTGTCAAAAGAGTTGTGATCACATGAGGCAGGGATCACATGCATCTGGTGGTCACGCTGGGCCGGCAAAAAGTCTTTCGTCCTTAATACATGTACACCCATATTACAACTTGTTCTACCTGCTGTAGCTGGAAGGATACACCATGAAGTTAGCTTTTCACAGCTGTTGGAGTTACTGACTTGAAGTCGCTGTTGAAAGTCATGGGTATGAGCCCTGCTATCGACCAAGTCTTTTTACGTGAGAAAGTTGGCAGTTTCTTACAGAGGATAGGGTTCCAGTATCAATTCTTCCCAGGAACAATGGTTAGGTAAACTGCCTGCCTATAAAAATGGCTGAAATACAGTTATAGCAGGCGTTAAACTGTAAGAAAGGAAAAAAAGATAATATCCTTGTCATGACATTTAATAACTTGCTTTAGTAATATATTAACAGAAGCAAAACAGAAAAGATATCAAATATAACCATAACAAAGTGAATGTTTTCAAGATAAGGGCATTACCACCATGTAATGTGATTATGAGGAAGCTGACTTCAATAGAAACGGAGATGATGTTTTGAATCTAAACATGTAACAGGTCATTATCACTTGTATTGTTTGTGTTTTTTTATTAAGCTTCAAAAGGAAGATTTTCAGGGCAGGGGTTCTGGTTATTGCCATTGTATTACGCGCGGCTGTTATAGGAAATAAAACTTCATGTCCTGGTGCAAGAAAGTAAACCAACTAATTTTCGCGTGCAATTTATTTACACTATTCGCAGAGGCCAGTTTTCTGTGAAACTTTAGAATAATTTACCTTTACTCTTATATTTGTTAATGTTTTCTAAAAACGCGAATTTAAATACCTTCAATTCAGTCCGACATTGGCGAAACGCAAACATTAATTGGGCAAAAATTAATTGGTTTACTTTATCGCTATGTACCACTCTGTCAAATTTCAAGCTTTGTCCACTTTGGGCTTAAAAAATGACAAAAAATCAACTTAGTTCAGTAGAATGTTTTTTCGCCTCACCATGTGTGTGTCCAAAACCTAGAAATGATAAACTGTTTTCATGATAGGCATGAAAATATAAGTAAAACATATATATTTTCAAGATCATTTTTAGTACTGATACTGTAAGCAATTATTTTGCATCCTTGACTTTATACAGAGCCAAAATTCAAATGGTTACTGTTAAATTCCTGTGAAAAAAAATAAATAGGCGGAAGACGTGTTTATATATAATAGATAAGTTTATTTGATTCTTAGATTTTAACAGCCGTACACACCTGAGTTGTACGAATATAACTTGCTCAAGATCTTTCAACAGTTTATCATTAATTCTATATGTTTGTAAAACAAAACGCATTATGCTACTAGATGTCTGCCAGTGTAGTCAATATAATCATCTTTGATTACTTTAACAGGCTACCTAGTAAAGGTTTTATACTTAATTCCTGCTGGGGCGGCAGTAAATAAATGTTAAATCCTTGCTGTAGTTTTATTCGTTAAAAGTTTTAGTTTTTTATTGGCCAAAAGGGAGGCATATGATATAGAAATTGCACTGTTTGTTATTCCGTTCCCTTGTTCATTGTTTCTTTCACTGTTCAGATCTGTCCCTCAGTCACTTTTGTTCATATTAGGATTCAATGACATTTAGAGCATTATGAGAGAGTCGCACATGCACGACTATTACGTCTACAGTTCAAAGGTCAAAGTCACACTGTAGTACTCACAGACCCGCAATGCCTTACTTAATGATAGTTCATGTATCTTAGTTACCTATACCTTCATTATCGTTAGTTGTATCTTAATCAAACTTCATAGAAATGAATAGCGTCATAGGAAGGTATTCTGCCAACTTTGTAGGTGCACACCCTTCCTTATAGATCTCTCCAAACTGGTACGGGACTTCGTATTGCATGGCAATACCTCTGCAACTTGTTATAGTCTGTTTTGCTTATTTGCAATCACAAATTTTATGCAGATGAATTGAAACTTACTAAGCTTTTATTCGCAAGAACAGAACGTGTGCTGTTTGTCAGAAAATGCATGCTTCAGGGAGAGCGCATGCTTCAGGGGGCATCTATCGATGCTACTGATGCTCTTTGTAGTGAAATTCAAAAAATTCAAACCATTGCTTCATAATTATGTGGGTATACTTTTCTAATTACATGAAGGTTTCATCTGGGGGAAGGAAGACAGCATGTAGATGCATATCTGATTTGTAAATCTGTTTTTAACATTGAAATATTTTGCATTATTGCAGACCAAGAATTTTGCTTACCTTCCAACGTTTCATCAATACAGTGCAGAAGTGACTGCTTAACCATGTTTGTGTAAAAATTCTTCAAATTTTGGAGAATTTTCAAACTTTCTGTTACTAGGCACTGAATTAGAATTTTGTTTTCACTTGCATGTTGCAACTTGATTTTGAGAATGATGAAAAAGTAGCACAGTGTCATGGTGATAGAGAAACACTTTTTGGAACAACAAAAATATTGTGATACAGGGCTTTTTTTCAAAAAGTCTTGCCTCCCGGGTCATACTGATTATAGCCTCTTTAGAGGATGGTTGACCTAATTAGCACATTTACAAACAAGTCTTGCCTCTTTCTGACCAAAACTATGAATTTTGACCTAAATTTAAAGTTTGGTAAAATTTTCTTGAAATTTTTGTTACCTTTCTTAACATTTACTTACCAGATTTTGAATTCGTTTGCATTCGATAATATTGACAGCTTGTAGAGCGGTTCCTGTAATGCGTTTGTCAGCTGTATAACTGTTTTTCTTGTACGATTGCAGGCTTCAGTACGACCAGGTATGGAGGGTACTCACCAGATCAAGTTACCAGAAGGAAACTTTGGAGTTCCAGATGTGATGTATCATGGGTATGCTACTTTTAAATAAATGAATTATTTTGTCACAACTGTTGTAGTGTGTTACGCAGCCAGTCAAAAGACACTACAACAATGGCTGCTTAATACAGATGTATCAAGGTTAATTGATTTAAGTGGAATTGGCCTGCTTTAGAGTCCATCATACAACTGTCTACTTTCTACAATTCCCACCAGAACTTGAGTAGTGCAAAGATACGTCGCATTTACATCATGCCATTGGAGTTCAAACCTACAACCAGTTGGTTTAAATGATATACAGGTACTTGAAAATACTGAATTCAGCGCGGATTTTAAATCTCACTGAAAGCTGTTACAGTACAGACAGACCTGTAGCTGTACAGACAGTGGTCTTTATTCACAGGTTTGACTGTATTCAAACCTAAAATCTGTACCAACATGAATAGCAGGTTACCAAAAAGCCTTGGGCTACCGTACTAGAAATCAAGAAATTTGGCTTCAGAGAAGGTGATAATTTGATGTAAATTGCTCAAAATTTACTTTACTTGCAACTTCTTCCCCAAAGTCTTCTAACTTTTTATTGCAAATGCCAGCCTAGGGAATAATGGTTAAACATTGTATATTCACTATTTAAACATGCATGTAGATGAAGCCTTTAAATGACTTCCACATAGGAGAGAAAGGTATTAATGTCTTCCTATCTCAATTGACGTTTATTTGAGACATTCCATAAAACAGGTTTTTTTGCTGATTATAAATGATTGATTCGAAATTTCACTAGAAATTTTATCCCATGGATCATATACTCAATGTGAGGTAACTAAAAATCTCATAGTTATCTGTCGGCATCTCATCTCCCAAATTTAGTTGACTAAAAAAAATGCTAGCAATCTTGCCTCACAATTCTGAGTTGTCTTCATTGCAGATACTACAGGAATGGTTTACAGTTAATGTTCGATGTGATTGGTAATTTGGTAAAACTTGAAGTGGAAAGATTGTGTCAAAATGTTTCACCTAAACACAAAATAGATACTTTATCTTGAAAGAAATATTTTCCTTTCAAGTTAACATTTGCCATCTGTCTTTGGAACCAGTGCAGGATGTGATCTCCATTGTTCACTTTTCAGTCAGTCAATATTCAGTACACCCCTTTGAAATATTGATGGCAATATATCTAAATGTCCATTTTTGTAAATGTAACTCCAGTAAGGGTATTAAGAGAGGTTTTTGCCGTACATTGCTCTCTGTATGCAGAGGTAGTTGAAACAGCTGTACATAGAAGGGAAACTGTGGAGCTGCCATGGAGTGCTATGATGTGTTTGCCTTGAGATGGCAGGGTCCAGGGATCAATCCCCACTACCACCATTGTAGAAGTGTTCTTGCGCAAGTCCCATTAAGTTCACATTGCCCTTCCCTCTTTTTGAGGTTGATTTTTTGCGGCGTTAGTTGGTAGAGTAATTCATCTGAGTTATGAGAACATGTTTTACTATCAAAAATATTCAGTATAGTATACATTTAGTATAGAAACTGCCTTTTCTTTACAGGTTCCAGAATGCTCAGAAAGGAAACAGCGCTGCCCATCCATTGGAATATTCAGAAAAAAATGTAAGTATTCAGCAGTTTGTGGGGAAAAACAGTACTTAGACAGCAGTGTGGTTGTACTCACTCAATTATGTTATCCTGTTCCTGTGTGCAGGAAATGCACAATAGTAGTGATTTGGACTTGAGGCTAGTTTTCCCAGGGTTCTTCATTTTCTAATGAAAGAGATCCTCAAATTGCACATTACTTTTGTCTTTTAATTAAGACGTCATGCTTTAAATAACTCACAGAGTTGGATTACGTATTGAAAATTGTACTAATGAAGACTCTTTTTTTTCTCCACTTCTGCTTGATGATAGAATTTGACATAGTGTCCTGTATTACTTGAAAAAGACTGTGAGAACAAAGCCAAAAGAGAAGTCTAGGGAATGTACATTGTATAAGTATCTGTCCATTTTCTCATCCATTCCTCATCGCTTGAGACTTTGTAATGTTATTAAAATTTGGTATAGAAATTGATTAAAATAGTAGCCAGGATTTTCAACAATTGTATTCCCTAGCAGGGCATTTTGAGTTTGTTCAGTGAGTACTGCCAGTGACATTTATAGGAAAATTTGGCACATTTTGTAATGAACTTTAAACAAGTTGCATTTCATTGACATGTCCTCTACATATCTACTGAACTCCTCTGAAGGATGAAAGTCAAATGGACATCTTACTTAGAGGATGTGCAATACCAATGTACTATATGCCAGCTCGGGATCATGGTCCCATCAAGGGGTCAAAGGTCATGGGGCTATGTTTTCTGTTCGTTCTGTGCCTCGAGGTTAATTGGAGAAGCATCTTTTTTGTGATTAGACATTTATGAAGGGATTGTCTTCATATTCAGTGATCATTCTATTTATAGCAGTGTTGATCTATTTATAGCAGTGTAGAAAAGTAACTGCTCATGTTTTTACGTCTATAAACTTGAAAAAAAATAACTTTAGCATGGTGAGGCTCATTTGAATACTTGCCTCAATCTGTGCACTGCCAGTTGCTTAATAGTGAGTTATACTTATGTGTCAGTGGTCCTAATAGTTGGAAACATATGGGATCTTGACAGATTGGGATTTTTATACCCCCAAAACGAGTTTAGGGGGAATAGTAGAGTCTTTCTTCTTCCACCTCCACTTGCAGAGATTAGCACTCTCTTTTGCATTTCCTTGTCCGCAATAGACAACTACTTGTTGGAATTCAATACAAATTTGTACAAGTCATGCCATTTAGCGCGACGTGCAATGAACAAGGAGCTATAACTCCATCTTGACTAATTACAGAGTAATTGCCCTTTGTTAGTTTTCCTTGTCCGGGCATAACTTGAAAACTACTGGTTGGAATTCAATACAACTTCATACAATGGTCAAAAGCATTAGAGGAAGTGCAGTGCACAAAACTATAACTCCATCTTGACTTATTACAGAGTTATTGCCCTTTGTTACTTTTCCTTGTCCAGCTACTTGACAAACTACTGGTTGAATTCTACAATTTCATACAATGATGAAGCACAATGAGAGGAAGTGCAGTGAACAAGAACCATAACTCTATCTAGAATATTTTCAGAGTTATTGCCCTTTGTTATTTTTTTTCTCCAGAGGATTACTTGAAAACTACTGGTTTGAAATAAGTATAACCTGATTACCATGGTCAAGTACATTCAGCGAACAGTCACAAGAACCATAACCCCATCTTGACTCATTACAGAGTTATTGCCCTTTGTTACTTTTCCTCTGGAGCATAATTCGAAAAGTACTAGTTGGAATTCAAAACAACTTGATATAATGGTCAAGCACAATGAGAGGAAGTGCAGTGCACGGACCATAACTCAATCTTGACTCATTCAGAGTTATTGCCCTTTGTTACTTTTCCTATGTCCGGGCATTATTAAAACTTCTGGTTGGAATTCAATACAACTCATAAAATAGTCAAGCACAATGACAGGGAGTTCAGTTTTTAAGAGAACAATAACTCTATCTTAGACTCATTTCAGAGTTATTGCCCTTTGTTCACTTTTACTTGTCCAGAGATTATTTGAAATATTACTGGTTGGAATTCAATACAAGTTTACCATACATGATGGTCAAGCAAACATGGGAGGAAATCAGTGTACAAGAAGCATAACTTTATTTTGGCCATTTTGACTTAGTTACTCAGTTAAAATCTCTTGTCAGTTTGTAATTGCAAGGTATTCTGTTACTATGACTATTT
This sequence comes from Saxidomus purpurata, assembly GCA_022818135.1. NCBI lineage: Eukaryota > Metazoa > Mollusca > Bivalvia > Venerida > Veneridae > Saxidomus > Saxidomus purpurata. Next base: position 23,138,716 of record JAFMSR010000008.1, read on the forward strand.
CCAGTTTGTAAAGACCTAGTCTTTTGGGGGTAAATAAGATAACATTTAGTGAAAACTTCCTAGTTTGCTTTGGAAAGTTCCATTAAAGTCTTGTTGCACCTCCACTTGTCAGAGATTAGCACTTCTTTTGAAAACACCCATGAGCAATAGACAGACTTAACAAACAAATTTGGTACAAGTTCTTCCCTTTTTGAAAATTCTAATTGCTAATACTAGCATATTTGTTTCAGTGGCACGAGAACAAGATGGCGATGGATTTCAGAATGCTGAGAAACATGCAGGGTATTCACGCACCACTTAGGTTACAGATGGAACACAATATTGTAGGAAAGGTAAAATACAAGTGTGGAGGAACTAGCTCTCCTGTACCTTGCAGTGTTGACAGTTAAGGCTGTATAGTGCCTGATATTGTGACAATGTACATGTATAGGGAAGACTTTGTACATGTTTTAGTTAAGTTTGCAATATAAGATAAAAGTTTGCAACATAAGAAAAATTCGGTTAGGTTAGGCTAGAGCTAGACTAAATCTGGCAGAGTAGCGCTAGGCTAAAACCAGCATCACCCAAAAGTAACAAATGTATCCAGGCTACATGAATGATGGATGTTCAAATCCCTGTCATGAAAAAAAGGTCATTTCTCTGTACATGTAGACTAGATAATGTTGGCAGCTTCTTATTGAGGATGGTAGTTTAGTGCTGGGTTTTAATATAATATGTTATATTAGGACCCAGTTTAGTGCTAGTCCTCCATGAAATTATGGTTTAGGTGAATGGCCATCTTTTAAATCACTGAAATACTATAGAAATATTAAGCCTTGACAAAAAAAATTGAAAGATTATGTCACAAATTATATACCAGTCATCTAAGGTGTTTGAAATGTACATGAAGTGTTTCTGTTTTCTTCAATATTTAGATGAAGCGACTTCCATGCCTACCGAGCTCGAACGTGTTAGAAAACAGTCTTACAGGCAGAGATGAGCTGATAGAATTTGAAGATATATTTAATTGTAAGTAAAACAAGTGTTTCCACATGCAGTACAAAACAATGGCTGCTTCCAGCCTAGACATGTTTTATCTATAAATGCAGCCCTTTGAAAAATACTTTGAAATTGGGCAGTTTTTGCGGAAAAAAAAATTGGGATTAGTGAGCAGACAGACTTGGGAGAATTCTCAAATAGTAAATACATGTATATGTGAAATTAATCTTTCATAAGATTTTTAAATTAGCAAAGTGGGAGATTCGCGAAATTATTAAAAATTAATTTGTCGCAAATATTACCCCAGTTACAGTGTTGGCCATTTTGTTTTTGCTCTTAAGATCTGCTGTCTAATTAGAGCAATTGTAATTCAACTGAGGAGAAACTGGTAATATTGACATGAAAACAATCCTGTCTTATTGAAGATATTTTATGCATCAAAATGGCCGTACAGAACTAAATCTCGATTCTCACTTTTAAGGGTTACATCGCTTGGAAAAGGTGCCAAAACTTTGACTGAACTGGCAGAATGTTGCCCTTAACATTGTTGAAATCTGCCATAACAACTCACTAACTCGGGAGAGGTTATTCAATCCCAGTTATATTTTGAAATGTGTAAAAATAGTGCAGATCCTTTTACAGTTTCATTCCGGTCTTATTTAAATTGTGAGAAAGGAAGTCTTGACCTTCTTCTTGGATGGTGAACAAAAAAATAAGTTTCCAATTTATGAACCCTTTAATTAAACACTCTTTTTTCAGAAGCAGATCTGTCTCGTGTTTTTAAGAGCTTGATATGGAATCCGAGTTAAGATTATTTTGTTACAGAGCAGACGGCAGAAAGATCTATCATTTAACTGAAGTAGAAAGTGTTACACTGTTGTTGCACTGACAATCAACATGACTGCTTTTATAGGAGAATTAGGCTAATTGGTTTTGGGGACAATGTTTCAGTTAAGAAGTTTGACCTTTGTGTTTGCAAGAGCAGGTTTCCTGTGGCAGGTTAATTAAGATCTAGATGTTTCCTGCGGTACTGTATGTCGATGTTGTATTGCAAGTTTTCCCCCACTGGGCAGTGCATGTTGTGGTACAAATAATTGAATGGTCTTAATGGAAAGATTGTGCTTGCATTGTCACAGCTTATGGGTTGTGCAGTTGAAACTTTTCAGAAGAATAGAAAGTAATATGTTGCATATTTTACAAACAACTTAATTTGAATTATTTAGTAGTTTTTGCCCTTGATTTGTCCAATTTTATGATGTCTTGGCTAGTTCTCCTGTACAACTTGATGCATTTGATTCAAACTAAGCATGAATGATAATAAGTACCATGTGTTCTTTTCTTCATCAGTCTTTTCAGGTTCATTGATTTTTAGCTCACCTGGCTATGCCAGGGTGAGCTTTTCTGATCGATGATTGTCCGTCGTCTGTCAACATTTTGATTCAAATGACATCTCCTCTGAAACCTCTAGGCCAATGTTGATAAAACTATGCAGGAATGTTCCTTGCATGAAGCTCTACCAAAATTGTTCAAAGAATTCCATTCCATGCAGAACTCTGGTTGCTATGGCAACAAATATGAAAAACTTTATAAGTCTTCTCCTCTGAAACCACAAGGCCTAGAGCTTAGATATTTGGCATGTAACATTGTCTAGTGGACCTCTACCAAGATTGTTCAAATTATGACCCCCGGGTCAAAATTGACCCCGCGCGGGTGGGCCCTTAGTTTTTGCATAGGCATATATAGGAAAAACTTTAAAAATCTTCTTCTCTGAAACTACAAGGCCTAGAACTTAGATATTTGGCATGTAGCATTGCCTAGTGGACCTCTACCAAGATTGTTCAAATTATGACCCCCGGGTCAAAATTGACCCCGCACTGGGGGTCACTTAGTTTTGCATAGGAATATATAGGAAAAACTTTAAAAATCTTCTTCTCTGAAACCACAAGGCCTAGAGCTTAGATATTTGGCATGTAGCATTGGCTAGTGGACCTCTACCAAGATTGTTCAAATTATGACCCCCGGGTCAAAATTGACCCCGCACCGGGGGTCACTTAGTTTTGCGTAGGAATATATAGGAAAAACTTTAAAAATCTTTTTCTCTGAAACCACAAGCCTAGAGCTTAGATATTTGGCATGTAGCATTGCCTAGTAGACCTCTTCAAAGTTTGTTCAAATTATGCCCCTGGGGTCAAAATTGACCTTGCCCGGGGGTGGGGGGGGGGAGTCACTTGTTTTACAAAGGCTTATATAGGAAAACCTATTTGGTATATAACATTATCTAGTGATCTTCCACCAGGCAAGTGGACTTGTACCAAGATGAGCGATATAGGGCCATCTTGGCCCTCTTGTTAATTAATGTGTTGCCCTTAATGGTTTTCAACCAAACTGCACTAGTATAAGTTGTTGACCTTGACTTTGAACAATTGACCTACTTTCTTGTTATTGTACCACAATTTTTCAAACATTTCAATACATATAGGAAGTCAGTTGATGATATTGTGAAATTCCATGTGGGAGTTGAGGCAGACTTATTTTTTGCCACAAAAAAAAACGGCATCTAGTTAAACTGTCTTTGGTCATATAGCTGCTGTACCTTGAACTGTAACCCATCGTCACTGGACTCTAGAGGGTCATAGGTTTGAGCATTGCTAAGGACCTGAAGCTAGGGAAGAGAACTGTTTTATTGCAGACACAATTTTTGGGCTAATATCCTGTTATATTTAGTGCTGAAAAGATGAAATTTAAAGAAGTGTAATGTCTTATATTTGATATTCTGCATATAAATAAATGATTTGTTTTTCAGACGGAGATGAGAGGGACATGTTGCAGATGCCTCATTTACAGATAGAGAAAGACCTTAAGTTACTGTGATCTCATCAAACATTATACATGAGATGGTTCCAAAATTCATCAACTAATTACAGAGAAGAAAATTGGATGCAATCAATAGAAAATTATTTCATTGACAAGTGGCTAAAGGATAGATGATTAAAACTGTTTTTCAGACTGTGTTTGATTCTCTGTGTCATAGACTGTTTCTAGAAGAGAATTAGTTCATGAATTTGCCGATCACCTCACATTTTGAATGATGTATTTAAGTGCTATTTCATTAATTATTTCTGAATTACATAATATTGAAATATGTTCTGTTGGGTCCATTATTTGAATTCACCATTTTCAAGCAACTATAATCAGGTTTCTTTTATTAAAAATAGCTTGTTTTCAACAATTAATAAAGAAAGCTAATGTGTTAATGCTATTGTAATTTTGTATTCTTATGTGAAAAAAACAGCTTATCAGCAAAAATAATTAAGAGAAATATTTATTTGAAATCAAATTAACCACATGGGTCCTTTCCTACACAGTCACATTACACTTGATATGAAAAAAAGGGATACTTAAAACAAGATCAGTTCAAAACTGTAAAAAAACGAAAACATGCATGTACTTTCCAGTAAATTGTTAAGTAACACCTGTTTTCTGCAAAATTCTACAGTTTAAGAAATAGTTTATGGATGTTTTACCAATCAATAGGGGTTTTTTTTGTAATCAAATTGTGTTGAAGTTTGAAGACTGAAGCTGGAATTAATTGATCTTGGTTTGAAGTAGCTTCATTAACAGCTGTTTCCAGTGATGCTGCGAAGAAACTCTTTATCAGTATATACACCTGTACAAAGGAAGTAATCTTTGCTTACTGGAGGGAAAAAAATGCTCGTGCAGAGACCGGATGTTTGGAAAAAGGTTTTTAAAGTTTTTCTGCAAACTATAAATATCAATTTTTTTTCTTTTCATTTTTGAATTGCAAAACAAAATAAAAAAATGGAAAGAAATTACTGACAAAAATTGTTGCTGAAATATTTCCTTGTAGTATGAAGATGAAAAAAACAACAACATGCATTGTGTATAATGAAGGTATGAATGTCAATGACATGTCCAGTCAGTTATGTAATGAACAACATTTAAATTGTTATCTGTATTCATTGAAGAACTGTTCACAGTCTGTGTAATGTTTGTGTAGAGGTTATGGTGTCTGCCACTCATCCTGGAGGTTGTGGGTTCGAGCCCACAGGGGTCAAGAACGTACCTCATATGCTTTCTTCACCATCAAGCTAACATAAATTAGTAAAATAAAAATATTTTTTTAAGTTACTCTGAACTACCATTAGCTCATTTGTGCAGTATGATCCTGATCTACACTGACATTCAGTGGATTAATATTTATTTGGTTCTCTCATAAGCAATAAATGAAAGTTCCCATTTTGCAAGATGGACATCTTCATTTTGAAAATTTCTAATCTAATATTTATGTTAAGATAAACACATGCAAATAGAAACTAAGGACCTATCTGTTGGGGTATGAAGAGGCATAGAGAGGGTGATTAAGGTGATTTCAATAAAAGTTTATCAGTGAAATGTTCATGCCATTTCATTTCAACAATGTTTATTATTTTTTCTTTTTTATTGTGCATTGAATAAACAATTCCATGTGTAATCTACCTTTGTTTTATGTTTATTGCACGAGTGTCAGTTTTCATCAAATTTCCGAGAAGAAATGAAATGAAAAATACCTGATATGTTAAGTTTTCGCAACAGACATAATGATACAGTTATGCCTATTATTCTACTTAAAACTCGTAAAAGCTTTCTCTTTTGTTTATTATACAAAGTTTGGGTTGCCCACGGGGGATATATAGGAATCTGTGTTTGTTACTCATTCTGTTGGATTTCCATATCTCCTTAACCACTGCAACAATTTGCAGGATGTTCATCTCACTGATATGACATGGAAGCCAGTGTCCCAGCTGTCGAAGGTCAAGGTCACATTGAGGGTTGGTGTTAATGGAATTTCTTTGTCCGCTCCATGTCTCTACTATGTGCCTAACTGATTGTTATAAAAGTTTGAGTTGATGCACAGAACCCATGTTCCCACCATTTTTTGTTTTGGTCACCATTCGGGGTAATACTTTTTTTGTGCCTACTTGACAACTATCTCCTCTATCTGTTAAAGAATGTTCTTGAAATTTGGTCAGATGTTCAGCTTATGAAAACAAAGCAGCTCAGATCAATGGTCATGTGACTTTATTTTATGTTTGCTTTAAATTCTAGCTTGAAATAACGCAACACAAAGTTCACCCTATCTCTGTTATCGTAATGCGATTTTAGGAGCCATTTCTTGTGTCTATATGGGTAAGGGGATATTTTAATCCCATTCAATAATTACCAGTTTTAAGGAAAACTGGTGTCACTTGCTAGACTTGAAGCAGGATAGATAGACAGACCCACGAATGGAGAAGTTATACGCAAATGTCACCTTGCTCTTCATACAACCAGGGATGAGTCGAGTAATGAGTACCTGTACTCTTAGTATTTTTAGCTCACCTGGCACATAGTACCAGAGTGAGATTGGGATCACTCCATCATACATCCATTAACATTTTCCTTCAAACAACAACTCGTCTTAAACCACTAGGCCAAAGTTGATGAAACTTGGCAGGGATGTTCTTTGCATGAAGCCCTTTCATCGTTGTTCAAATAATTCCATTCTATGCAGAATTCTGGTTGAAAAAAAAAAAAAAAAAGGGGGGGGGGGGGGGGGGAGGGGGGGGGGGGGGGGGGGGGGGGGGGGGGGGAAAAAAAAAAAAAAGGGGGGGGGGGGGGGTTTTTTTTTTTGGATTTGAACACAGTGGGTCTAAGAAGGAAGCTTAGATATATAGCATGTGGCATTGCCTAGCTGACCTCTACTAAGACCGTTCAAATTATGACCCCCAGATAAAAACTGACCCCGCCCGGGATTCTCTTGCTTTTACATAGGCTTATATAGGAAAAACTTTAAAACCACACGGTCTAGAGCTTAGACTTCTGTGCACTTCTGGGTGCTGTGGGGCTCGTTTTGGGGAGGCTGCGTTTTTGGTACGTGGCATTCCCTGTTTGATATTATTTTTGTTTTTAGACATTGAAACCACAACAAGGCCTAGAGCTTAGAGCTTGGCATGAATCATCTTGGCCCTCTTGTTTGTTCAAGTACTGCATGATTTGGTACTTGCTCGGGTGAGTACACTAATGAGAATTTTCTGAGTACAGCAATATGTATATGCGCGTAATAAAGGTTTATCAAGCATAAACATTAGTACATGAATAAAACAAAAAATGGCGTGTTACGCATAGATAGACAGCAATTTTGCGATTTATCCATAAGTCTTGGGTTAAACACACATTTTCAGCTCTAGAATACTAAATTGTCATCACTCATGAATACTGACTGAGTATTCTAGGTACGGCACTGGGGGGGGGGATGGGGGGGTTAGTACGAGTCCTGAAAAATTCATACTGAAATAATGCCGTACTTCTACGCATAATACGAGTGCCCAATCCCTAAAAGCAACACAACATTATATGATAGGCTTTTTTTTTGGGGGGGGGGGTCTTTATTTTCATGTTTGCATTTGTTTCTATCCTGCTTTTTTCGATAAAACCTCCATGTAGCAAATTCAGAAGTCTGCATGTCTGGCATGTTTTATCTCATGTACAATCTTCGTACCATATGCATTTCCGTAACTGCATTTAAAACGTCCCAACTTAGAAAGGCTATTTGAAGATGCATTTTACGCCCTTTTCTAGACGTCAACTCCACATGTCCGCTCTTCAAAGTGACTGGTATTCTCCAGTCTTAACGAAACCTAAACATGCTTCTCAACAGACATCATTTAACGGACACTGATTGCCAAGACGTCCGTGATTCACGAACGTCACCTACGTCTGAGGCATGTACGGTACACGCTTGCTACGACCGTGCTTAACGCCAGCATACCTACGTACCTAGAGGTAGTTCCATATGGAGTCGCGTCATGCAATTCCCATGTTTCACGTGAGTTCGAATCACGGGTAGAGACTTAATTCGGCAAACATAACAATATTATGAAAAGACTAAAGCGAGGTTCGTTAGAATTCATGCGTATGTTTTATTTTTAAGAACAGGCTACAAAATATACTATTCCGTCTACTTTCATTTTTACGCGAAGTACACGGTAGACTGAAAAAAAAAAGGAGGACACACGCCTGTTATCCACACACTCAAGTACGCCTCAAATGTTTCGCTACGTGACGCACATGAACCGGAACCTACAACTGGTGATAAACTGGGGACATTTTTGTTTATGCAGCTGGACATTCTTCCTCCATTTGAACAAACTGAGCACCTGTCCTGTGTGCAAAAAAAAAAAAAAAATAAAAAAGGGACGCCACCTTTGTTGGTGATAACATGGCGGATCCCCTTTTCTTTTCTCGGGCTCAGGGTAAATGAAAGTAAGATCCGGGAAAAAAGACAATTTGCTGGTCAAAAAGAAAAAACAAACAGCCGGCAAAGCCCCGCCCGCCCTTGGCGTATGTGTCTTAAAAATAAATCGGCATATATGTATTAGAGAAATGACCCTGATCAGTATGCTCCGAAGGCTTATTTCAGACCATGTACATCTGTCGAGTTTTCTAGATGCGTTTTATTTCAACGGATGGTGCTGTGTTTCAGTGGACGAATAACTCAAGACGTTTTAGACATGGCCCTTAAAAAAGATCTGTCTTTTTCGATACTGTTGAGTTTTTCGTTATTTAGTTGTGTGTAAATGCAGTTAAAAGATGTAGTAAATTACCCCTACGCCATCAACTAAGAATAAGTTATTTAAATATTTTTAATTATCTATTTACGCCCAGTTTAAACGGTAATTATGAATACTGCCTGGAAAATTTAGTCGATAATCGCAGTATTTCAGAGAAGCCACTGTCAAGAAATTCTTCATGTAAATTGAGAGATCAAAGAATGTAGGCCCCTTTTTTCACAAAGCCAGAAAGTGTCAATTCCCTTGATCGGCGTCACGGGAAAGGGGCCTTCAAACGGTTGTTACATTTGATTTGATTAGTCTACAACTGATTAGAAATTTTTGTTTGTCATCCTCAATGTTAAATACTCATAGTCATTATATTTTCCTGCACAAAAACATCTCCCCTCATTTCGACATTCTAGAATACTATTTCCATGGAAACAGTGCCGGGTTCGAACTTTGGCAATAGATCGACATGCACCGCTCATGAAAGGAGCATAATTGTGGGACGAAATCATAATTATGCAAATCTTCACCAAACATGACATAGATGACGCTTAAAGAGAGTGCCTGCTGCCAATATAAATTGAAGCGAGTTTTGACGTCAAATTATAATGTCACGTCATTTGAGTGTAAGCAATGACGTATCCAGGATGATGTAATTTGTATTTGCCGCGTATAGGAAATTTATATTTTAGAGGATTGATATTGAAATATTGTTTGTTTTATTTCCTTTTCCCGTGTCGCCGGTCCTTTAATTTCCTTTACTTACCCGATGATAAGGTTTACGGTTTGGTATAGCCTCCGCTAGCCTAAATGGTGTTTCAATATAATTTGTACCTGTGATTTAAATTGCTTGTATCAAACTCATTACATTTTTAACAAACTGAATGAACGCACTATATCTAAACCATAAGAAATTGAACTGTTTTCATAGGGTTTAATTGGTCCGTTTCAACAGCATTTCAGTTATTTACTTCCGTTCCTTGGAGCAGCGGTGTGTAGACCCTTGTCTTCCGCTGGAAACTCATGTATAGGCACGGTCTGTAGCAGGACTCGAACCTGCCATGACCATCAATCGAGTCAGCGGCTAAATAGATAACCCCTCGACTACGGAGGCGGTCAGTCTTAAAAAGTAAAGTTTAAACATATTTTATTTCCAAGCAATACATATTGATTATAGAATCTAGTATAGTATAGATTTCATAGTATAATGGAAAAAAAGGGTTAGGTCACAAGTTCTATCAACATTAATTACGCTATTTCCGAACACGCCGACCCTACCGAACACGACCTGCGGCTATTTCCGAACAATTTGAATGTTACAAGAAACGTTAAATATATATATAGACATTTTTATAGTCTAAAATTGATTTTGATACAGTACTGTAACTGTTTTTGCTTTTGATGAGGAGCGTTGTCTTGGAATGGCTATATGTAAATGGTACTCGGTAAAAACCGAACGTTTTGATCCTGACAAGCTCAGACACCTTTTCAAGGGGTGTTTGGTTACATTTCAGGCCCTTTCTTGCACACTTGTGACGAACCATTATGTTATAAACATTGTCATATTCCGACATTTTCAAGACTGTAGGCCTATACTCATAAATTGCAGCGTTATCAACGTGGCATATTGGTACGTGACTTTTCAAATGTCTAGCTGCTGTGATCAACCAAGTCCTGAAATATCTATCAATAGTCTACGACGCCAGAACATAGATCTAAGTCTTCTGTTTTAGTAAGACAAAGAAAAACTTAAGAGTGTTACTCTTAAAATAGCAGACCTATCTTTAATTAGTGTACAATATGACCATTATGAAGATCTACTTTTGCGTAAAGTAATATCGTCTACAGATTAGGAATTTTGTATGGAATTCTTAAAATTTACCTTTGTGTAAATTTGTTCACTCTTTTTTCGAAAGACTTAGGGATGTCTCCCTGGTGAACTTGTCCATACCAGACATGGGGTAATCATAAAAAAATAATCATAATGATTAGTAATCGATTAATATATAGAATAGGCAGTATTCCTGAATATCGAAAACACATATTTACCGGAAACAGCCAAAAACAAATTAGATTACCGAAAACAAGTCTTAATTTAATTTTAATTAATCTTTTTTATTATTGCAAACGATAAAACATTATATATTTCAATTTGTTGAATATAAAGAATAGTGTATTCTTTTACTGGTTTCAGCATTTATTTCCATGATTCCATTCAATCATAAACACCCTTTTGGCATATGGGTAAATTTTTCAGTAACACAAACTTAAGTCAAAAATAGATTTTCTTTTATTAAGTTATTTTTTTTAGAAAACAAATAAATAATAATACATATTAATTACAACAGCCACTTGATTGGGGTCTATCTCAAAACATTTTACAATAGGGATATTACTGTAAGATTTCCTACAATAAATTTTTACACTTGTCACCATTTATGAAACATCATATTTCAAATTTTGTTAAGTAAGACTAAGCCTTTCATTAAGTCAACTGGTATATTGAACTATTCATTAGTTACTTGGCTATCTTCTTACAAGGTAAGTGAGTTGTAACACCAAATAAAGAAACCACGAGGCACTTGTAAACGCGAGATGAAGTTGTCAATTTGTGGAAAAGACACGGAAGCATAGAAAGAAATAAAGAAAAAAAAAGAAAAATAGTAAATGAAAGATACTCCATTAAATTCGAGAAGAATCGTTGCCATATACTTCTTGATACAAACTGTCTGCTCTTAATGTTACATTCAGACATAGTTTTTGCATACACTGAACAAAACTCCAAATAGGTGATAAACACTCCCTAAATTGGAACATGAATTTACAAAATAGAAATTAACTCAGATGGGAATTAATCATCAAAACACTGAATATCAAGATAAACAAATTACGAATCAATTGATTTTATAGCACACGCTTATGATATATTTTCACACTGTAAGGTTTTTGCCTAATATTTACGTTGTATATTTGTCACTTTAGTAAAACTCGGTTTTAACGAAGTCTTCAGAACCATGGAAAAGTGTTCGCTATATACGATGTTCGCTGTATCCATCATAGCGAACTAAGTTCCTTGTAAACATATTGCATAACGAACTTTGGACGTATAGAGAACAGGTTTTTAATATAAACTTATTGGTTTTTTTTTATAAAATCAACGAAAAACATGCATAAAGTCGCGATTTAATCTAACCGAAAACGTTTGGCAATAGTTATTCATTTGACAAAGAACCTCGGTGAATCGTTCACTGTGTATTTTCACAAACTATAGGCTAACATTGACTTTATTTGCCATGAATCAAATTTTACTTGTGGGACACTCACAATAAACAATAACACGAATAAGCTTGACCAGTTTTTAAAAGAAGTGCAGACTATGAATTTACCTGCGGAAAATGAATTATTTTGTAACTTGCCAAATTTCTCACAAGTCATAGTTGGTAATAGGGCTTGAAACGTTTGAAAAAGGAGGCAGCCATGGAGATATAAAAACTGCTTTCAATGATTGTTCATGTGAGAACTATTTGACTAAAAGGTTTAATCTTCTTTTTTTTTAAAAAAAACGTAAAATTCAGATTTGCGTAAAAGGATATCTTGATCACTTGTATTTGCAAAACATTGAAGACGAAGTGAATATCAATTTTATCGCGGATATGTATGAACAGAAAATGCATAATTTTCTTAGAATTTGGATACTTTGGCCTACATCACATTCCCAAAATAGAATGTGTCATTATTATTTAAACCTATCTGCACATTTACATCTCTGCCATCCGTCAATAACTACTGCAACATAACTCCTGCAATATCTTTATTTTCATCTATGCTAATTTGGTTTTAAATTTACATGTATATTGAACTAACTATGTTTTTCATGTTATTAGATGTATCACTGAAGGTAATCCATACCCTCTCTCAATGCACACCTTGTGGTTATGCACAAGAATATTTTCAAAGTGTTTACTATATAACTCTAATGTACAAATGGATAAGCTGGGCGTAGCAAACTATAATACCACGTGTATGATTTTTACAAACAGTATGGTTTGATATCCCTCTCAGTTAAAATGTAGCCCTTTAAATAAAAGATAACGTTCGGAAACAGCCGCACGATACCCGACCCCGCTCTAGATAGTATGTTCTGGTTTTGCAAGTACAGACAATAGGCTGCATTTATGTGACGACACTGATGACGACATAACTAAGAGGTAGACAACAGTATGGTAGAAAATAAGTAAGAAATTGCCAGATTGGTGCACATGTAGATCTAGATCTTGCATAACTTTCCCTCTGGTACTTGAATGAAGGTTTTGTTATGTATAAACGTTTCTAAAACAGTTTCCAGTTCGTTTGTTTTGTGATTCATGACGACAACTGGAGGAAAACACCTGCAACAATAACATACCAGAACCCGGACAGATGCATTTTTGGACGCAACATTATTCAAGCGATACAGTACAGTCTACTGTTCAGTAGTGAAAGAATGTCGCGCGCCCGGGATTTGCAAAGCTTTGTTATTTTCAAACAGTAGCGTGTGCCATTTCGATTTTTTTCGATCTGAAATCCCGAAACTGTTCAAATATGTATTGTTAAAAAATGGCAATGGCGCGACTGAATAAGGATGACTTCGAAGCAGAAACTATACCTAATAGCAAAACTCGAAACGAAAGAAATGAAATCGAGACACGGGGCGAAAAATCATCGTTAACTTAGTGCTAATGAGCCTCGGCGTATAAGCGTGTTCGATTCTCGACTTTTTTCCCTGCGCCAAAAAACGACCGTTACTGTACAGTATATAAAGCTGAAAACGTTTGGATGTGCAGACGAAGTGTCATGGCCAAGGATAGCGCTTGTTTTGTATCCAGAGGTTAATATTTTTAAAATGACCATCATTTAAACCAAAATAATGTCGGTATACAAATTGAGTAGATCTAGGCCTATAAAACGGAATTTTTTTTATGTCGTTCCAAAATACTAAACATTGTTTCATATTGGATATATCGCCGGTCCCAAAACTACCGAATATATATAATTACGCACCTTTGGTCAGAAACACCAAGTGAAAAGAAGTGTCCTGTCTTTGTGTTTTACTAATCTAAAGTATATTTAGATCATGGTTTCTATGCTGTCTGACGAAGCAAATGACCTTGCATTTGGTAATTATAGTTGCTTATCATGACAAAGCTTATATTCTTCATGAATTTTTAATGGATTTTTAATGATTTTCGAAATGGAAAGATACCAGTGCGTCCTTTAAAAAACATGAATCCCCTCAGTATAATCATTATTCACTACAGTTATTACTTGACCTTTTATGCTGTAGCAAGAATATTGATAAAGCTGCAAAATTACCTTACATTTTCTACCTTTTATAAAATCTTTAAAAAGTTATCTGAAATTACACTCGGGATGCCATAAAAAACGCATCTAAACGCATACAAAAATATACAAGTTTCTCAGGGGAGAACCGAACCCCACTTCCGAGACCACATTCATATTGTCCAGACATCGTGCTTTGTCACTCGCGGGACCCTATTTTCCCACCGCCTAACCACTTTGCAGCACCCCGCTGTTTTATCTCCTAAGCTGTCGAATTTTCTCCCTGCGCCATAAAACTGATCTTTTGCGTCGGCAAGGGCGAAAAGTCGAATTTCGGGGCGCGAATTCGCCCCGTGCCATCGCTAATTGTGTTTTCGCTCCAGGCCGTGTTAATTTTCGCTAAGCAGTCCACCCTTTTACTGCAAAAGCCTACTTCAGACTAATTCTAGACTTTTCTCCTCGTGCAAAAATGTCGATCATTAGTTTTTGGTCTCGGCAAAACGTCTAATAAAACTGAGAACTCGAAATTGCGCTGATAAACGTTTTTGCAACCCCGCTTGAAAACCCGCAAAACAGCGCGGGTGTGGGAGAAAAAGTCGATGTTTGAGAAGCAAGTATTTGTCTCCGGTAAATTGACGAAATTTAGAGCCACTGATAGTGAATCAATATTCGTAACATATCTGGAAAAATGTATAAATTACAATAATGTTATTTGTATGCTTCTCTTGCAGGTTTTAAAGGCAACATGGCTATGAATTCCTGGTTTATCGTAGTTTTAGGTAAGTCTCTAATTTTGTAACGGCCTAAGTCTATAAACAACGAGTACATAATTTTGTTCAACATATCCCCTTGATCTATTTGAAAGTCCCTACACCAGGTCGAAGTTTTCTTTCATCACATTTTGCAGTGGTGGGGACAGTTAACCTTCCGGGAGTGTGACGACCACTTAAAGCTGCTCGCTCTCAGTTGCCGTTGAAAAAAAATAAAATTAAAAAAAATGACATACTAATACATTAATATATAACTAAATGCTAGAATCCACAACAGAAGTAAAAATCTTGGTAGAATCTAAGTATTTGCAAAAAATCAATTGAAAATGCTAGTTTTACGGCACCGCTTCGCTATATATGTTTGTATTGGAATTTCAAAAGCGTTTGCAACGCTTTATTATTTGGTAGCGTATTATTTCAAATCTACAGACATACGTGACAGGAACTTATACTGGAACCCTTTAATATGACTACACTGTTCTAAAATATGTTATTTTCATACAGTTTGAAGAATATTATTTTTTTTGTCAGAATATGAGAGGGTGTGTCTTCCAACCAACGATTTTTACCCAAACGATTTTTGTAAAATCGTAACATATTTTTTCATAAGACCTTATTTGGGTTTTGCTGTACAAAAAAACAAGCGTATTTTGCAGTTATTGTACAGTTGGTACAGATCAACCGGGTGCACATATTTTAGTGAACCATTTAGGCAAAAAGTAAACAGATTCAACTACATGTGTAGAAGTTCATCCAAACATTAGCCTAATTAATTTGGCATTTCAGTGTGACCCCTTTCACAGATCTGATATTTTGTAACTGTCACACCTCTACGAAGGCGGACAACTGTAAAATGTCTACCTGTAAAAAATCGGTCTGCCTTCGAAGTGGAAATAGTGAGACTAACGTCACATAGGCATACGCACATGTGCATCTTATCTAATAAATCCTTATTTGACAATTTAAATAGTTAGAAACAACATTTCTTGTCCTTGAATACTAGGGACGTCGTATTGTAAAGGTAAATAAATCGAGGGTAATACTTTTTAGACTTCCGCAGCGGTTACTTCCCTTTACAGTGTCCATGAAAATACAGAATGTATCTCGTGGGTTATTGCAACGCTTGTGATGCTTCTGTATATTGCTGAGTTACAAACCTGTATTTTAAAGAGTACGGTCATTTGAAATATCTCTGCACCTCAGAGTCAGACTTTGAACAGTTAACTCCCCTGTATAATCCGCCATTTGTATAAAGTACCGGATCCAAAGGGGGCTGGCACATGGTTTGGATAGTCTATTTGGGCCTGAAATTGATATTTGAGCAAGGGTCAACCAAAAAAAAAATAATCTCATTATCATACTATATATAGACTATAATAATTCAGTTATCACGAGCACACAATAGTGTCACATAATGTCATAAACATTTGTATGGGCCTGGATAGCTCAGTTAGGGCTTTTGCCTCGGAATAAGAGATCCCGGATTCGAAGCCCAGTCTGAGCACGAGGTGTGACCTTGGGCAAAGATACTAATGCCACATGTGCCTCAGTCCACCCAGCTGTAAATGGGAAGCAGTGATGAAAACTTCGCTGCCTCTCTCGTGCGAGCGTGATGACATCTTGAAAGTGTTCGAGAGCGATTCATTAAGCTACATAGCTAAATGAGCTTTCTTCGCAATCGAACTAAAATAAATATTAAATTCATATAAACTATAACATTTTAGAAAAGGGCTCTTACTGTATTTATCATTATACCATTATAGTGTTGTTTTGGAGTCCAGGCAGGGTCAGAACACAATGTGCATCAACAGCAATATACACCCTTCGTCATGACCGTAAGTTATTTTCAGCACATTGCCATTTAAATTGTGGTCTATGCCTGTTTTTGCTCTCTGTTAATTCATCAAAGTCTGTAGGTAAATTGAGTAAATTAGGCAAAAAAAAAAAAGCTGTGTTTCGGGCAAGGCGGGGGGTCCGACTCAGCCTCCGAGTCTAGAGTACGGAAGTTCCGTATCTCTAGCAAAACCCTAAGAGGAAAGGCTAGAGTTACGGAAGTTATAAAGGTATGTATATTGCTTTAATATAGCATGATAATGTATTGAAACTTAAAATTTTACCACATTGTGAATAAACTGATCTGTTGTATCAGGAACCGTCTATATAGTATTCCTGGTTGTATGTACGACAATTTCACAGGCGCCATTTTGGTTAATTTAATATGTTGCTAATATCGGAACTATCATTGTCATGTTGTATATTCTTGCACATATTTACGTGTTCGTTTACAAAAGAACGTTAATTAAACAATAGTAAGATAAAAGAAAAAGAAAGAATATTAGAATTCTAATTAAATACAAAAACAACACATTTTACTAACTTCTATCATGCTTTGCACAACATGTGATATAATGGAACGCTCAAGTAAAGACGAAGATAACAACGATATTTCCGATATTTATGTATTACCAAAATGGCGGCTATGAAGTCGCTGCATTGCCGACAGATCGGTTTATTCACTATTACAGGTGAAATATTTAAGTTTACAATACATTATCATGCATATTTAAAGCAACATACATATACCTTTATAAACTTCCGTAACTCTAGCCTTTCCTCTTAGGGTTTTGCTACGAAAAAAACTGAAAAAAAAAATTGATTTGCCCTAAACACAGATTGTTTTATTCCAATTATAGCATTTTTTTTGGATTTAAAAAACACCCAAAAACAAACAAACTGCCCCTACCCTACCTAGAATGTTTGGGACCGTTTGCCCTAAACACAGATATTTTTATTTTGGCCTTACATATTTTCACTTGCTAGATGTTTCTAGTAGTTTTATCCCCCAAACCCATAGATGACTGAATAATGGAGCTTCTATATCGAAATAGGAGAATAAGTTTTTATTCAATTGCATCTTAAATAAGAATTTTAAGTTATTTTTAGATTTGAGTAAATTTATGACATCGTTACTCTTAATAACAAATTGCCTCGATAGCCTAGTGGTAGAGCGTCCACTTTGAGTGCGGGAGGTTGTGGGTTCGCTCCCTGGCCGCGTCATACCAAAGACGTAAAAAAATGATACCAGTAGCTCCCTTGCTTGGCGCTCAGCATTAAAAAGGGAAAAAAAAGACTGGCTTCTCTTCTCTCATACCCTCATGGCGATGGATACCATCAGGAATGAGGTGTCGAGAGTGATTAATCTAAGTTGTAAAACTTGTTTCACAATCGACCTAAAATAAATTAGTATAAACTAATAACAAATTGCAGTTGCAAAATAGTAGGCATAATAGAGACAGCATTATAATATATGTATATATTAATATATATATAGAGAGAGGGAGATCTTTGCAGAGCCCTGACACTACTTTCAGTATAAAATAATCACAAATGTTTTTTTATTTTCCTCTTTTTTTTCAGTTCGTGTGAAATGGGGTAAGTTCTAAGTATATCTATAGCCCAGAGATTAGATAATGTTTTGTATAGTGTTAGGTCATTGGATTAGTTTTTGAAACAATTGACATTTAAACTGACACACTGAATTTTTTATCTGTGCCTTGAAACTACAAAAGTTCTCAAGACACGTAAGCTGCATATGAACAGACATTAAATTTCTTGAAAAAAATTATAACATTCAAGTTAGATACTCCCTGACGTATTTAAATACATTTCAGGAAATTATAAGCACCATCAAGTGTGGAAAGTTAGCCAGTTTGGTAAGTATGTACACATATAAATATAGTTTGATTCATTTTGTCAGTCGTTTGCTAACTTGAAAATAAAACTGTAAGACTGTGCTTTTTAGCCATCCTCGGTAACCAAGGCTATTCATTACACATATGCTTCATTGACTGGAAAGAGGCAGAAGAAATTAACAGTGGGGTCAAATGATACATTTTAGCTAGCATTGGGAAAGTGAAAAGGAAGAGCTTATATATCTTTTTCTTAAGCTTGACTTTCCTCAAAGTTAAAAAGCAGTAATGCTTAATGAAAACTGATGACTTTCCTCAAAGTTAAAAAGCAGTAATGCTTAATGAAAACTGATGACTTTCCTCAAAGTTAAAAAGCAGTAATGCTTAATGAAAACTGATGACTTTCCTCAAAGTTAAAAAGCAGTAATGCTTAATGAAAACTGATGACTTTCCTCAAAGTTAAAAAGCAGTAATGCTTAATGAAAACTGATGACTTTCCTCAGAGTTAAAAAGCAGTAATGCTTAATGAAAACTGATGACTTTCCTCAAAGTTAAAAAGCAGTAATGCTTAATGAAAACTGATGACTTTCCTCAAAGTTAAAAAGCAGTAATGCTTAATGAAAACTGATGACTTTCCTCAAAGTTAAAAAGCAGTAATGCTTAATGAAAACTGATGACTTTCCTCAAAGTTAAAAAGCAGTAATGCTTAATGAAAACTGATGACTTTCCTCAAAGTTAAAAAAGTAGTAATGCTTTATGAAAACGATGACTTTCCTCAAAGTTAAAAAAGCAGTAATGCTTAAAGAAAAATGATGACTTCTCAAAGTTAAAAAGCAGTAATGCTTAATGAAAACTGATGACTTTCCTCAAAGTTAAAAAGCAGTAATGCTAAATGAAAACTGATGACTTTCCTCAGAGTTAAAAAGCAGTAATGCTAAATGAAAACTGATGACTTTCCTCAAAGTTAAAAAGCAGTAATGCTTTATGAAAACTGATGACTTTCCTCAGAGTTAAAAAGCAGTAATGCTTAATGAAAACTGATGACTTTCCTCAAAGTTAAAAAGCATTAATGCTTAATGAAATCTGATGACTTTCCTCAGAGTTAAAAAGCAGTAATGCTTAATGAAAACTGATGACTTTCCTCAAAGTTAAAAAGCAGTAATGCTAAATGAAAACTGATGACTTTCCTCAAAGTTAAAAAGCAGTAATGCTTAATGAAAACTGATGACTTTCCTCAAAGTTAATAAGCAGTAATGCTAAATGAAAACTGATAACTTCCCTCAAAGTTAAAAAGCAGTAATGCTAAAAGAAAACTGATGACTTTCCACAAAGTTAAAAAGCAGTAATGCTAAATGAAAACTGATGACTTTCCTCAAAGTTAAAAAGCAGTAATGCTTAAAGAAAAATGATGACTTCTCAAAGTTAAAAAGCAGTAATGCTTAATGAAAACTGATGACTTTCCTCAAAGTTAAAAAGTAGTAATGCTTTATGAAAACTGATGACTTTCCTCAAAGTTAAAAAAAGCAGTAATGCTTAAAAAAAATGATGACTTCTCAAAGTTAAAAAGCAGTAATGCTTAATGAAAACTGATGAATTTCCTCAAAGTCAAAAAGCAGTAATGCTTAATGAAAACTGATGACTTTCCGCAAAGTTAAAAAGTAGTAATGCTTTATGAAAACTGATGACTTTCCTCAAAGTTAAAAAGCAGTAATGCTTAAAGAAAAATGATGACTTCTCAAAGTTAAAAAGCAGTAATGCTTAATGAAAACTGATGAATTTCCTCAAAGTCAAAAAGCAGTAATGCTTAATGAAAACTGATAACTTCCCTCAAAGTTAAAAAGCAGTAATGCTAAAAGAAAACTGATGACTTTCCTCAAAGTTAAAAAGCAGTAATGCTAAATGAAAACTGATGACTTTCCTCAAAGTTAAAAAGCAGTAATGCTTAATGAAAACTGATGACTTTCCTCAAATTTAAAAAGCAGTAGTGCTTAATGAAAACTGATGACTTTCCTCAAAGTTAAAAAACAGTAATGCTTAATGAAAACTGATGACTTTCCTCAAAGTTAAAAAACAGTAATGCTTAATGAAAACTGATGACTTTCCTCAAAGTTAAAAAACAGTAATGCTTAATGAAAACTGATGACTTTCCTCAAAGTTAAAAAGCAGTAATGGTAAATGAAACTGATGACTTTCCGCAAAGTTAAAAAGTAGTAATGCTTTATGAAAACTGATGACTTTCCTCAAAGTTAAAAAGCAGTAATGCTTAAAGAAAAATGATGACTTCTCAAAGTTAAAAAGCAGTAATGCTTAATGAAAACTGATGACTTTCCTCAAAGTTAAAAAGCAGTAATGCTTAATGAAAACTGATGACTTTCCTCAAAGTCAAAAAGCAGTAATGCTTAATGAAAACTGATGACTTTCCTCAAAGTTAAAAAGCAGTAATGCTTAATGAAAACTGATGACTTTCCTCAGAGTTAAAAAGCAGTAATGCTAAATGAAAACTGATGACTTTCCTCAAAAGTTAAAAAGCAGTAATGCTTAATGAAAACTGATGACTTTCCTCAAAGTTAAAAAAGCAGTAATGCTTAATGAAAACTGATGACTTTCCTCAGAGTTAAAAAGCAGTAATGCTTAATGAAAACTGATGACTTTCCTCAAAGTTAAAAAGCAGTAATGCTTAATGAAAAATGATGACTCCTCAAAGTTAAAAAGCAATAATGTTAAGTGAAAACTGATGACTTTCCTCAAAGTCAAAAAGCAGTAATGCTTAATGAAAACTGATGACTTTCCTCAAAGTTAAAAAGCAGTAATGCTTAATGAAAAATGATGACTCCTCAAAGTTAAAAAGCAATAATGTTAAGTGAAAACTGATGACTTTCCTCAAAGTCAAAAAGCAGTAATGCTTAATGAAAACTGATGACTTTCCTCAAAGTTAAAAAGCAGTAATGCTTAATGAAAACTGATGACTTTCCTCAAAGTCAAAAAGCAGTAATGCTTAATGAAAACTGATGACTTTCCTCAAATTTAAAAGCAGTAATGCTTAATGAAAACTGATGACTTTGCATTTCGTGAAATTTTGGCTGTTCTTTCTTACTCCTCAAATAAAACGCTATTTGTCTTATTTTTGTTGTTTCTGATATTGCTGGTGATACGGGAAGTGTAGAAAATTTTACTTCGATTTGTTTTACATCAAGTGAATTCATTCACAACAATACTGATCCAAACGTTTCAGCGCATGTACGCTTGTAGATGTGTTGTGAAAATTACGCAGGAGGGAATTTCAGCAGTCAAAAAGAGTTCCGGGCGCCTAGCGTGATATACTTGGTGGGTATATCATGCTAAAATCTTTCTTTGCCTATATAGGAGAAATTTTCAATAGTGTTAGAATGTATAGTTGTTAAGGATGCTGACTTAAAATCGTTTAACCACTTGTGGGTAAGGACCCTGCTACAGTAAGTGCATACTAAGAATGCTGATAGATCCTTGCTACTGCCAGTATTTGCACGGCACATTGTGTGAGGTAAGTGGCAGTTTCTTACAAAGGATGTGAGTCAAGTACTGACTCGCTGTTTGGAACGATGGTTAGGTTAACTCAGACAAGCAGCTAAATCAGAAGACAAATATTTCTGTTTTTTCTGTCTCTTACAGATTAAAAGAAGACCAAATATTAAAAAAAGATTCCTTTGTTCTTCTGTTTTACTGTCTTTAGGTTACTTAAAGATTCATCGAGACCATGCTTAGCAAAAAGTGTTTCTGGTCTCCCGATCGATCTTATTTCACTCCCGACCTCAAACTTTTTTTATAAGAAAATGATAAAAATAACAGATCAGGCACTTGTCAGATGCTCAAGAAATTAGAAAACACCCAAACTGCAACAAATTTGTTTTTATTTACAGACAAGTGTAAGCAGCACCACTTTTGTCCACCTTCATTAGAATATCTAGGAGAGAGGAAGAAGTACTTGGCATGTGGATATGGTTTCTACAATTTAAATAGAAGTAAGGTGACAGTTATTGTGATAACTTTTTAACGATTAGACTTACATAACAATTACCAAAAAATAAATGAACAATCAAGTAGATGTAAGTTCCAAGTAATTATAAGTAACACACACTTCACACTAGTGTATTTTTCTTTTGATTTTCCACAAAGTACTTCTTATAAATGAGCAAACAATTTCGACAGCCGATGGTTGACTGGAGTAAGTGATTTTGTCTATGCAGTTATCTTGGTGGCAGCAAGTGATTTTGTCCATGTAATTATCTTGGTGGCAGTAAGTGATTTTGTCGATGCAATTATCTTGGTGGCAGCAAGTGATTTTGTCGATGCAATTATCTTGGTGGTAGCAAGTGATTTTGTCTCTGCAATTATCTTGGCGGCAGCAAGTGATTTTGTCTATGCAATTATCTTGGTGGCTGCAAGTGATTTTGTCGATGCAATTATCTTGGTGGCAGCAAGAGATTTTTTCGATGCAATTATCTTGGTGGCAGCAAGTGATTTTGTTGTTGCAATTATCTTGGTGGCAGTAAGTGATTTTGTCTATGCAATTATCTTGGTGGCAGCAAGTGATTTTGTCTATGCAATTATCTTGGTGGCAGCAAGTGATTTTGTCTCTGCAATTATCTTGGTGGCAGTAAGTGATTTTGTCTCTGCAATTATCTTGGTGGCAGCAAGTGATTTTGTCTCTGCAATTATCTTGGTGGCAGTAAGTGATTTTGTCGATGCAAGCAAGTGATTTTGTCGATGCAATTATCTTGGTGGCAGTAAGTGATTTTGTCGATGCAGTTATCTTGGTGGCAGTAAGTGATTTTGTCGATGAAATTATCTTGGTGGCAGCAAGTGATTTTGTCTCTGCAATTATCTTAGTGGCAGCAAGTGAATTTGTCTATGCAATTATCTTGGTGGCAGTAAGTGATTTTGTTGATGCAATTATCTTTGTGGCAGTAAGTGATTTTGTCTCTGCAATGATCTTGGTGGCAGCAAGTGATTTTGTCTCTGCAATTATCTTGGTGGCAGTAAGTGATTTTGTCGATGCAATTATCTTGGTGGCAGCAAGTGATTTTGTCTCTGCAATTATCTTGGTGGCAGCAAGTGATTTTGTCGATACAATTATCTTGGTGGCAGCAAGTGATTTTGTTGATGCAATAATCTTGGTTGCAGCAAGTGATTTTGTTGTTGCAATTATCTTTGTGGCAGTAAGTGATTTTGTCGATGCAATTATCTTGGTGGCAGCAAGTGATTTTGTCTCTGCAATTATCTTGGTGGCAGTAAGTGATTTTGTCTCTGCAAGCAAGTGATTTTGTTGATGCAATTATCTTGGTGACAGTAAGTGATTTTGTCAATGCAATTATCTTGGTGGCAGCAAGTGATTTTGTCTCTGCAATTATCTTGGTGGCAGCAAGTGATTTTATCTCTGCAATTATCTTAGTGGCAGTAAGTGATTTTGTCTCTGCAAGCAAGTGATTTTGTCTCTGCAATTATCTTGGTGGCAGTAAGTGATTTTGTCTAGGCAATTATCTTGATGGCAGCAAGTGATTTTGTCTCTGCAATTATCTTGGTGGCAGTAAGTGATTTTGTCTCTAGAATTATCTTGGTGGCAGCAAGTGATTTTGTCGATGCAATTATCTTGGTGGCAGCAAGTGATTTTGTCGATGCAATTATCTTGGTGGCAGTAAGTGATTTTGTCTCTGCAAGCAAGTGATTTTGTTGATGCAATTATCTTGGTGACAGTAAGTGATTTTGTCGATTCAGTTATCTTGGTGGCAGTAAGTGATTTTGTCTCTGCAATTATCTTGGTGGCAGCAAGTGATTTTATCTCTGCAATTATCTTAGTGGCAGCAAGTGATTTTGTTGATGCAATTATCTTGGTGGCAGCAAGTGATTTTGTCTCTGCAATTATCTTGGTGGCAGTAAGTGATTTTGTCTCTGCAATTATCTTGGTGGCAGTAAGTGATTTTGTCTCTGCAAGCAAGTGATTTTGTCGATGCAATTATCTTGGTGGCAGTAAGTGATTTTGTCTATGCAATTATCTTGATGGCAGCAAGTGATTTTGTCTCTGCAATTATCTTGGTGGCAGCAAGTGATTTTGTCGATGCAATTATCTTGGTGGCAGTAAGTGATTTTGTCTCTGCAATTATCTTGGTGGCAGCAAGTGATTTTGTCGATGCAATTATCTTGGTGGCAGCAAGTGATTTTGTCTCTGCAATTATCTTGGTGGCAGCAAGTGATTTTGTCTATGCAATTATCTTGGTGGCAGTAAGTGATTTTGTCTCTGCAAGCAAGTGATTTTGTCTCTGCAATTATCTTGGTGGCAGTAAGTGATTTTGTCTCTGCAATTATCTTGGTGGCAGCAAGTGATTTTGTCTCTGCAATTATCTTGGTGGCAGCAAGTGATTTTGTCTCTGCAATTATCTTGGTGGCAGCAAGTGATTTTGTCGATGCAATTATCTTGGTGGCAGCAAGTGATTTTGTCTCTGCAATCTGAGCAAGCAAGTGATTTTGTCTCTGCAATTATCTTGGTGGCAGTAAGTGATTTTGTCTCTGCAATTATCTTGGTGGCAGCAAGTGATTTTGTCTTTTCAATTATCTTGGTGGCAGCAAGTGATTTTGTCTTTTCAGTTATCTTTGTAGTAGTTAAAATAATTAACTGATGTCTTGAGCAAATTCTGAAACATTTTTGTATTGAGTCAGAATCTATGCAGAGGGAGAGATATTGCCCATAAAGAAATAACACAATATCTTGACTTGGGTACAATAAGTTGAACTATCTTGTTGGCAGCAAGTGATTTTGCCTTTGCAATTATCATGTGAGCAAATGTTCACTGAGCACCCCTTTAAAGAATAGATGGTACTGAAGGACAATCCTGTTTCAGAAATTTCTTCAAGGCTGGGGCTATAGGCTTCATCCCACTGGCCTATGCTAGTATATTTGTCCCTTATAGCCAGTAGGAATCTGGGTAATTATTATGCCCCCTTCGAAGAAGAGGGGTATATTGATTTGCAGATGTGAGTCGGTCGGTCGGTCAGTCGGTATGTCCGTCCGTCTACCAACTGGTTTTCGAATAACTCAAGAACGCTTCGGCCTAGGATCCAGAAACTTGATGTGGAGGTTAGTCATGACCAGCAGAGGACCCCTATTGGTTTTAAGTCAGTATGTCAGAGGTAAAGGTCACAGTGACTGGAATAGTAAAACAGTTTCCGGATGATAACTTGAAAATGTTTGGACCCATCATCTTCAAACTTGATGTGGAGGTTTGTCATGATCAGCAGATGACCCCTATTGATTTTGAGGTCAGTAGGTCAAACTTCAAGGTCAAGGTGACCCGTAATTGTAAAAGTTTCCTAACGATAACTCAAGAACGCTTGGGCCTAACATCTTGAAACTTGATGTGGAGGTTGGTCATAACAGGTATAGGACTCCTTATGGTTTTGAGATTAGAATTCAAAGGTCAAGGTTACATTGACCCGGAATTGTAGAATGGTTTCTACTCAATAACTTAAGCTAGGAGTGACCAATTGTAATAAAATTTGGTGTTTTTGAGATTAGAAGTTCAAAGATCAAGGTCACTGTTACTGAAAATATCAAAATGGTTTCCGCTTAATAACATGAGTTAGGAGTGACCAATTGCAATGAAACTTGGTGTATGGGTAGCTTACATGCGGTCAATGTCAAGGTCACTGTTACTAAAAATAGATTTTTTCTCGATTTTTTTTAATTTTAAAATTGTCCTCTATACCCATTAGGCCAACGTTGATAAAACTATGCAGGAATATTCCTTGCATGAAGCTCTACCAAAATTGTTCAAAGAATTTCATTCCACGCAGAACTCTGGTTGCTATGGCAACAAAAAGGAAAAACTTAAAAAAACTTCTCTGAAACCACAAGGCCTAGAGCTTAGATAGTTTGCATGTAGCATTGTCTAGTGGTCCTCTAGTAAGATTGTTCAAATTATTACCCCCGGGCCAAAATTTACCCCGCGCGGGTGGTCACTTAGTTTTAGGCTTAGTTTTAGTCATAGGCTTATATAGGAAAAGCTTTAAAAATCTTCTCTGAAACTACAAGGCCTAGAGCTTAGATATTTGGCATGTTGCATTGGCTAGTGGACCTCTACCAAGATCGTTCAAATTATGACCCCCTTATCAAAATTTGACCTTTCTGGGGGAGTCACTTAGTTTTACATAGGCTTATTTAGGAAAAACTTTAAAAATCTTCTCTGAAACCACAAGGCCTAGACCTTAGATATTTGGCAAGTAGCATTGCCTAGTAGACCTCTTCAAATTTTATGCAAATTAAGCCCCTGGGGTCAAAATTGACCTTGCCTGGGGGGGGGTCACTTGTTTTACAAAGACGTATATAGGAAAACCTATTTGGTATATACATGTAACATCCACCAGGCAAGTTGACTTGTACCAAGGTGAGCATATAGGTCCATCATGGCCCTCTTGGTTTTTTTTCCCATTTTTTTTTATTATAAAATTGTTTTACACAAACAATTTTATTTAGGTCAAGGTCACTACTAAAAACTTTTTTTTTCAAAATTTTTATTTTTATTTTTTAATTGTTTTTTTTAGCAAAAAAACATTTTTTTTGGAGGTCAAGGTCACTTCGTAAAAATAGATTTTTTTTCACATGTTTATTTTCTCTTTTAACTTTTTTTTTATTCTACAATTTCTACAGATGCCTTTTTCATGACTTTAACTTTAAAAACTGTGTTCCTTTCATTGTACAACTTTTGCATCAAAGGGGGCATACTAGTTTTACAAACAGTCCTTGTTATCAATTGGGTTTGAATATACTGGCATACGTGGGATATATACCGGCTTGTCTGAAATGTATAGCCCTTATTCATGTTCTAGAGGACTTAAAATTGATGAGAGTCAGTGTTGCAATATATTATAGGGAGTGTAGAATGCTAAAGCATAACTAAATTTTCAGACAGTGAGAGTGCAAATGATTGTCTCCCCTGTCCAGCTGGAAAATACTGCCTTGCAGGAGTGTTTGACTGTGAGCCCGGGTATTACTGCCCTGAGAACGGGCTTCCTAAAGAACCATGGCCAGGCTACTATGCCCCAAACGGTGAGTATTTCATTTTTGTGTCACCCTTTTGTAGAAAAGGCAATACATAGGGATCGTTTTGGCCATCCGTTCGTCCTTCTGTGTGGTGAAAATAAGTTAATGGGCCGTTTTAGTAGCCCACAAGCTAATAGGGAGCCATTCTTAGTCAAGAGCTTTTTGAAATGGTGTCAGGGGGGCTCAGGGGAGGTAACTAAATACTTTTCAAAATATGGCCCAATGCAGCAAATGTCCATGTCTAGGGGTTGGACCCACAAGGGGCCTTTTTGGTTGCCAGAATGAGGGATAGGGGACACTCGTGGCCCTATAACTTGGACAAAAGGCGCTCACTTAACAGCCCCTTTGCTTTCAGTCCTTTCACCTAAAAAAATGGACCATCCGTCTGTCCGTCCATTACATAAACTTAACATTGGCTACAACTTTGCCGTTTCTTAAGATTTCTTCATTTAACTTTCAAATAGCATTGCTTATGACAAAAGGGTCTTGATGACGCTAAATTTTATAGGTCAAGGTCATATTTGATAGAGTTATGCCCCTTTTTGTACTTAGATTTTGTCATGAAAACTTAACATTGGCTACAACTTTGCCATTTCTGAAGATTTCTTCATCTAATTTTCAAATTGCATTGCTTTAATATGACAAAAGGGTCATGATGCCGCCAAATTTTGTAGGTCAAGGTCATATTTGACATAGTTATGCCCCTTTTTGTACGTTGTACTGCAAAATTATCGGTTATTCTGACAAAGTGTACGAGGACGACACAAGTGTTCTACTGAACACCCATCTAGTATTTTATACCTGACATAGATACCTACCTATACATGCCCATTTTGCACAAAAAAATCACAGACAAATCTATTCTCACAGATCAAGTTGAAAAGCAATATCTTACAAGGGTGCTTCTCATCTGTTTAATGAAGATTGCTACATGTCAACCACATTAATTCCGTCATTTTTTCTCATTCATGCAATAATGTCAATAATGTTGCAAATCATGCCTATATCACATTTTCTAGAGGTTCTTTTGTCTATTGCATGCAAGCTCACCAAAATTATACAATGTATAACAAAAGGGTTAATATCATAGACATGTGACCCGGATGCTTACCTTGTTTCTCGGATGCTGACCTTGAAGTTGTTTCTCGGATGCTGACCTTGTTTCTGTCATGGTTTCGTCCATTATTTGCACTTGTATAAAGTGACACACACAACTATAGCAAATCAAACATTAAATATCACATTGATAATTCATTATCCCTATTGTAGCCTCATGGAAGTAAACACAAAGTGCCGGAGTGAGCTATTTGGATCGCTCACTGTCCAGCATCCGTTATTTAAATTATGGCCCACGGATCAAAATTGATCCCATCTGGGGTTCACTTGAATTTTCAAAGGCTTAAAGATGGAGAACTCTGCTAACTTGTGACAAAATCAGAAAGTAGGAATGTTGGTAAACGTAAATTCTAAGGGCATAAACTGGCATGTCCGAAGTATACAATGACACAGTAGCTAAGTAAGAGAAGGGAAAAACGAGAAAGTAATAATTGAAATGCAGGTGAAAAGCAGGTGGAAAGTGAATATCACGGTAGAAAAAGAATATACAGCAATGTTAGGCAAAGAGTATTTGAGAACGGATAGCCGACGACTAGGGCTGGCGGAGGTTGCAGAGAGGGGAAGGGAAAAGTGAGAGGATGGAGAAAGGGGAAAAAGCAGACAAAAAAAAAATAATTTTCAACTCTGAAGACCTCTAACTTAAGTATTTGGCAAAGAGCGCCTAGTTGACCTCTACCAAGATTGTTCAAATCATGACTGATCCTTTAACATAGGCTAATAGAGGGAATACTTGTAATACTTTTCTAAAACTTTAGATCTTTGGAATATAGAAAAATGTAGTGGACCTCAACGACGAACGTTTAAAATCAGAGCGCTATAGGGCCATCTTAGCCCTCTTGTTTTAACTATCCTGCTATGTCTGTAGATAACTTGTGAGGTAGATATTTGTTTTTGTTCTCAAGCTGGAATGACGATGCCATTAGAATGCCCAGCTGGTACTTACCAACCTATAGTTCAGCATATCAAATGGGAATGGCGTGGTGTAACAGAGTGTTTACAGTGTAATAGACAAAAGTATTGTGACACTACCAGACTTACGGAACCAGCAGGCACGTGCGAAAACGGGTGGTTTTGCGACAATGGTGAATCATCTCCCAGACCTGCGGGAAAACAATGCCCTAGAGGGAGAAAGTGCACAGGCGGTAAGAGATTGATAGAACAACACAATATTATTATGTTTTGTATTTTTCTAGCTGATAAGAACTGCTTATAAAATTGAAATACATGTACATAGTCTTCTTGTTTGGTTCCTTTTGAGTTTGAATTTAAGGATATTAAGGACAAATGATGCCATGGTTTGCCATGAGACACATTAATTAACGAATCAAACTATTCTCTCAGTTATTCGTACATGTATTGCAAATAGTTAAGCAGTTATCGTATTACATTTACTATAGTGTTACATACAAATTATTGTTATTGTTAGGATTCCATTACCACTTTTGTGAGCAACAAATCCATTGTTTTACAAAAAGAAAAAAACTATTGGTCATAGCTTACATATGGTGATTTTAAAACATTTTATTTATGATGCGACTTTTGCCAAAATTCTTGTTTTTTCGAGTACTTGAATACTATTACTACTACTACAATTTCATCATTTTCAACTCACCTGAGCACAAAGTGCTGAAGTTGAGCTATATTGCCTGGTGTCCATCTGTCCACACTTAACCTTATATAATGCATTTTTCACTGGATCTTCGTGAAACTTAGTCAGAATGACTGCCTTCATAAAAGCTAAGTTGAGTTTGATTGTGGGTCATCTGGGGTGCAAAACTAGGTCACAGGGTCAAATCATAAAAAACCTTGTGTATGCAATCGAGGCAGCATTTTTGTTGGTCAAAAATATTATATTGATGAAATCTAGATCAAAGTTTTTCTATGACCTGGTAACCTAGTTTTTAACCCCAGATAACCCATATTTAAAAACTACCTAGATTTCATCAAAGCAGTTATTCTGACCAATTTCCATGAAGTTCTTGTGAAAAATCTGTCCATCCGAGCCCAAAAAGTGGGTGGGGTGGGGGTTAAGTGGGTATTGCAGCAATAGGTAACAGTTATAGTTTTCGTTGATGTCATTCATTTTGTATGTCTTATGTGGCTAGTTTGGGTTTATGTGGCTAAAAAGTACAATAGAGAGAACGAAAGAATAGCTACACAACTGCCAATTTTTAGTACCTCTCTGTATAATGTCTTTCCATTCTTTCTTTTGTGTCCCAGCAGACGCCCATACATTTCTATCCTTAGGTGTATTACCCATTGTATTTACCAGACTACCGGTTGCCACTTAGCTCTAAATCAAAGTATCTAAATGACCACCGTACGCACCCTAATCCTAAACCGAAGGTGGAATAGATGACCACGGAATGAGTGAATTGTTGGGGCTGTAACTTTGTCTTGTATTAAACAATCTAAAAATAACTTAGCGCAAATGTTAAGCACATCTAGACGATGTGTTGTGTGCAACACCTATGTACCTACGTTAAAGGTCAAGGTCTCACTTACGAGTTTTGAGGTAATAGAATCTTGTATATATAGAGGATAATTGTTGGTTTTGGTGTAAGATCACGTTATAATTTCACCAAGTGGGCACCAAAAGTGATATTTTCACGAGTGGCGCAGCCACAAGTGAAAATAACTTTTGGTGTTCACGAGTGAAATTAACGTGATATTACACCGATAACAACAATCTTTCTGTTTATTTTAATGGTAAAACTCTACTTTTATTGAGTTTGTTTCTATACAATATCGAAAATCGCGGGAAACTTCATCAGAAAGCAGCGCAAATGACGTCATTCAAACGACGTCATCGTCGCATGGTTTCCAGCATGAATAACGCTCGGTATACTTTTTGACGTAAATCCGGGTTAAAGATTGCAAAAACAGTGAAAAATAAAAATGGTAATCCACTGTTTCAAAACTGGATTATCACTTTTATTTCACTGAGAAAACTATAATTCACTGGAAAACATTAAATAAATGCACACATTTGTGTCAGGACTGTAACTAAGTCATGCATTGAAGAATTTTAAAATAACTTTTGTTGATCCAATGTCAACCTTGACTTTTGACCTTAATATGTACTGTCTAGGAGTGGTACCAGACTCTCTACCATGCTGTATTGAATACACATAACCTGTCTTAAACAACAACTGTATGTTTTAATAGGAGGCTATTATCTTTCTTTTTTAACATATTAGACTCCAGTAGTATTAAGTATTTAACAAATAATAATAATAATATTAACAATATTATTAATGTATGTATAAATAAAACCCGCCAAATATATAAGCATGGTAAAATTTGAAGGTTTTAGTTAATATCTATTTTTTTTGTAAATGACAGCATGATCCAGGGAAATGAATATGATTTTACCCCTAGATTATTGCATTTCTGTCTGTATAGTCTTTTAAAATTGTTTTCAAGACGTTAAGATCTATGTGATTTCTTATGTTCATGCGCAGACATGTGAATATAAATCCGTTGTTCACGTAAAAACAGTTATTTGTACCCAGGTACGAACCACCTATCGGTACATAAAACGCAACAACAAAAATATGTTAAAAGCATAAATATGCATTGTCATATTTTAATCAAAGTGCTGAAGGCACTGAAGTTGTGTGATTCTCAAGTCAAAGAGGGTTTGATGAGCTGTTAGCTTTTTGAAACAGAAATTAAAAACAAAAGTGCCATATTGCAGACTGAACTGCAAATTAGAAGCAAACTATTCTTTAACAGTATTTAGCAGGTATTTTGTAGTTTGATGACTAATGGTTATCTAGTTATACAGCTGGTTGATTGGCAAATGATTTGTTTCCCAATGAAAGCATGTGTTTTTACTACCGGAAACTGAAAACATTACAAGTTTTCAAAATGTTGAGAATTTACTTTCCCAGGCTCCTTTAACAAAATGAATGTGAAAACAGAGTACAACATACAACGGACAGTGAGCGATCCTAATAGATCGCTCTGGCACATTGTGTAAGATGAACTAAAAAAAGAATACATGAATGGGAAGATCTGTTTCATACAACAGCCATTAGGACCCATTTAACATGCTTACAATTAAACAACAATACATTTCACATTACTGAGTCCAAGGAACTGTACCATCAGACACAAATTGCTCTTAAACCAGGCGCTAAATGAGGCAGGGTTTAACTGCATTAAAGGAATACTATTTAAGGAAAGAAACAAATTTAAACAGTTTATGAGAAAATATAACTTTATTTTAAAAAAACCTATGAAAATTGCATTGAGGTCATAGTTACTCTATGTGCACTAAAGGATTACAACAGTAAGCACTAAATCTAAAATATATAGTATGTTCAAAGTACCAGTTGAAGTTACTGTTTATTATAACTAGAAGTTTAATTGCAAAATGAAATGGTCTAGTTGTTTTCGTTAATCTCATGTTTCAAGTGCAATGCACATGACAGATGAGGAAAGACAGGGGCTGATAACAATAGCTTAGGGTAGCGATCTAGGGTCAGTTCAGTGGAATTAAATTACCCATTTAGACAATAATTGTATCATATATTTTGTAACTTTTATATAGTTTATTACTAAAACAAGTTGTTTCATGACTTTTGAATTATTTTTTTTATTTTGGCCTTTGATATTGTATAAATTTTATAAATTTCGTAAAATTTTGAACAGCGATAATAAAGCCATATTTTCAATAACCACCAAATTGGTATACGATGTATCTAGTTATAATGTCTAGGGATCCATGTCACAGATTTTGCATATAATTCTCCAAACAAAAAATATTTAACATCAAAGAAATTTCTTTCTGACTGCTTGTTACGTATTTAACAATTATTAATCCTCTGACCAATTTATTAAAATATTCCTGACACAGATCCCTCCATGATTAAATTCTCTTTAAACTGGTCCAAACCCCTATGTTAATCGACCCCCAATTAACAAAATTATGCTTGTTCAAAATTGACACATCTTCCTTCAAAGAAAGTATCAAAAAACGCTGATTTCTAACGTCACACATAATTTGATTGCATTATATGAAACAAAACCCGTTTAAATGCATCCAATTATACGTAAGTACAATTGTATACTTAACCCTGGCAAATCAGAAAAATTACAAGATCAGCCAGCAGAATCATTTTAATGCGAAAATTACTACTTTTTCTATGTAATTTATTGCCAGTACAGTATTTCGACAAGACGGTCACATGATTATCTTAAGTATTTGAGGTACACAGCGGGGAAAATGGAGAAAGTTGAATGAGAACTTACATCTGCAGAGTCAGCGGGGTCATTTCATTGATAATTATTACACTCGAAGCTGTTGTTAAATCCTTAATGCAAAACAATATGTGCTGTAAATAACTTGAAAAAATGTTATTGGTTTTTGATATAAATTTAAACAAATTTAATTAGTTTAAATTCCGATTTTATCCGAAAAAAGTAATTTGTTTAATTATCTGAGTTAATAAGGCTATGAATATGATTTGGAAACATCTGTAAAAAATAAGTACAACTATCATGCAACTGTTTTATACAAATTATTAGATATTATATAATAAAAGGTTCTGAAAATTGTTAAAAAGAATGACTTTGTGAAGAAGGTAAATTTATTTGAATACTGTGATAGTTAAACTGTTCTATTTTCTGTGTTCTGTCTTCTGCTCAAATGTGACTACTTATGTGCCCTGTGTGTTAACATGCAAAGGGATAAGCCCAGCTGAAGTAGCCAATTCAGTGTTCAAAATTGTTTGTCCTATGTAGATGGGGCGGTCTACAACACTTCCCTGCTGACATTTATCCTGGAATCATCATCTAGGAAAAGCTCTGCCACTGCCAAGATACACAAACTCCTTCAACAACAGCTGCAGTTCTGGAAATATTGGGAAGCTGACTTTCTGTAAATATGAATAAACATTTGAGAATTTACATTATCTGGAAAATAATATAAATTAGGACACCAATAGAATCAATTAAAGTCTTAATAAGATTTTATATCAATTTCTGCAAAATCTGTTACTTAACCAGTTCAATTATTAAAAATTTTCAAAGCCTCTATAATTAAGGGAAACCACATATAATCTGTAATGAAAGTGTAGCCAGTCGACATAACTGTTTAATACAGCATAATTAATGATTAAGCCTATGTAAAAACAAGTGACCCCAGGGCGTGGTCAGTTTTGACCCAGGGGTCATAATTTGAACAGTCTTGGTAGAGATCCACTAGGTTATGCCACTTGCTAAATATCTACGCTCTAGGCCTTGTGGTTTCAGGGAAGAAGATTTTTAAAGTTTTTCCCATATAAACAAGTGAACCCCTGGGCAAAGTTAATTTGACCTGGGGGTCATAATTTGAAAAATTTTGGTAGAGGTGCACTAGAGAATGCCACATGCCAAATATCTAAGCCTTATGCCTTCCTGTTCTTGAGAAGATTTTTCAGGTTATTCCTTTCTGTTGCCATGGCAACCAGAGTTCTGCATGGAATGGAATTATTTGAAGAACTATGAAAGGGCTTCATGCAGGGAACATCCCTGCCATACTATATCTTCATTAGCCTAGTCATTTTAGAGGAGAATGTAGTTTGAAGGAAAATGTTAACGGTCATATGATATACACCGTACACCAGACGGAATGTGATCCTTATAGCTCACTCTGGCACTATGTGCCAGGTGAGCTAAAAACAAGTGGCCTCAGGGCAGGGTCAGTTTTGACTAATGGGTCATGATTTGAATGATCTTGGTAGAGGTCAACTAGGTACTGCCACATGCTTAAGCTCTATGCTTTGTTGCTATTAACTGCCTAAACCAAATTTTACAACCGTGGTTGACATTGTTATTAACAAAATTAAGTTTATTAAAAACTGCCTCTTTATGTAGCAAACAAAAAAGTTGCAATACAGACAGTTTTAGCTTAGGCCTAAAAATAAATGTTTGTTTCAGGTTTCATGCCCCCCAAAAATAGGGTAGGTAGGTAGGGATTTTTTTTTTGTATTATTATTTTATTCTCAAACAAACCAAATTCAACATAGATTTTAATGAATTTATGCTAAAAGCTAAACCCAATTGTCCTTTTAACATGGATGTTAAATTGTTTTTATCAGGTACAAAACTCTGACTTGGGAAAATGAAAGCGAAAAAGATTAAATACACTCTTAAAACACTCTCATTTACAACATTTTTCATTAAATTTACAGTTTTGCATACATGCCCAATTTAGTGGTGCATGTTTTACTATTTCTTCTTTTTATGTCAAACTTTTTTATCCTAGTTGGGTTGCCATAATATTATAGAATACGTACACTAGGAGTTAATGTATCTAGATCCTCGAAATATTGGATCGTTGACTGCCGCCCCTGCATCCCCATTTCCTACAATTCTGACTTAGATATAGTTAACACCACTATGAACAAACTCTTGTTTCATTTTTTGTATCAAATACATAGGAACAGGAATCGGAACTATTTCCAAATTTAAACAGTATAATCCCTGGCAGTGCTGCAGCAATTACTGTGGTGTATTGTAATACAGACCTTGGCCAATACATACCACGGTAGAAATTCATGTTCCGTGATATTAAAAGAACTACTCATTTCATATTATAATAATTCAGAAAAAGATCATGGTTGGCCATTTTTGCAACTCTTTAGTAACAAAAATATCCTGGAAAATATAACTTGCCCATGAGTCGAGTTCGCTTAATAGGCTGTTTTGGGATTGTTTGCGAACAACTTGTGGTACTGTAGTAACGGTAGTTATTTGGTTTTAGTCTAGCACCATAACTCCATCTTGACTAATTACAGAGTTATTGCCCTTTGTTACTTTTTGTTGCCCGGAGCATAACTTGAAAACTACTGGTTGGAATTCAATACAACTTCGTACAATGGTCTAGCACAATGAGAGGAAGTGCAGTGCATTGGAAACATAACTATATCTTGACTGATTACAGGGTTATTTCTAAGAACAATATCTCTGTTTTAGTGTTTTTTTTCCAAAGTATTCTGTTACTACGAACTTCCTCAGTTCATAAAGCAGTCTTTTTGGGGTATTAATCACATTTATTAATAGGTCAAGTTTTAATTGCATTCAGAGTTTTTATGAAATTGGAAATAAATACCTTATAAGTAAAAATACACAATAAAAAAATAGGTCACCAGCCGTTCAAGAAGGAAACTTTAGAAACCCTAGAAAACATGAAAAGTCATGTTACAAAAAAAACCTCAAATTGGGGTTTATTAAATTATATGTAAGCAATGAACGACATGCATTGAGATTAAACATTCACCATGAAAAAAAGATGAAACAAACATTTCGAAAAAAATAAAATTGGCATTACAAAGTTTTTCCAATCCAATTATAATTTCAGAAGAAAGCAAACATCAGTTGTGAAAACTAATTTAATCAAAGATTGAAAGGCTGGAGGTCGTTGTCTCTGAACAACACTCTGCACACATTATCAGGACAACAAGACGTACACATACAGGTGATATCAGGACAACCCTTGCAGGGTAAAGAGAACTGGAGACACAACTGTCCACAAATTTTGACCTTTCACCATTTGTGTAACTTTGCTTTTGAGATAGGAACCCATGTGCTTACATATGTCATTCAGTGACAGTTCAACTACCCTATGAAAAGCTGTGAATCGTAACTGAGAAATGGATTTTGACAAAACTGACTGAAAATTTATGGTTTGAACAACTTTAAGCCATTCAAAAGTATGGATAGCCCATAAGGTGATGTATTGTGCCAATTAATTCGGATTTAACGTCGCAACCGACAGCTAAGGTCATTTTGCAACTTCCGGCTTTGTGGAGGAGGAAGACCCTGGGTGCCAATCCTGTATCAGAATTTGGGGTCTTTAGAAACTCCGAGGGTCATACCCTTTAGTAAAAATAAAAGGCAGACTATATGTTAAAAGTTTTATTCAGTTTACTTGAAAACGCATGTATACATCACAAAATGGTGGGTAATCAAAGGGTTGGCAAGACAACAGGTGTTTCTCTTTAGATGCTTTCCATTTTGTCACTGCACTCAAAAAGTCAAATTTGTCCACAAAGTGAATTTTTCGTAAGTGCATTCAACCATAGACATTAAACTTGGATATTTTTGGCACACAAACCCCTTTCAATAGGACAGTCTGATGGAAAACAACAAAATCATCATTAAAATCACTCAGAAAGACATTTTGTTTCCCTATTAGGTTCGTCGACCATCTTTTGTTGTGTGTGTGATACAATGATGACGGTATCATAAGAATCAACACACAAAAACGCAATGGTACAAAATGCGGGTCGATCCGAAATCAGACGACGACGATGGAATGGGGTCAAAATTAGACATATCCCATACCGGAAGCGTATTTTATAAACAATTTATCTTGCATTCGAAGCGTTTTGAGAGGTTTTGAAATGTTGTTTTTGTAGAAATTTGATCATACACATTTTAATTGCGTCATAGAAGACGCTCTTTGCTATTTCTGTTGCGTCATTGACAAAATGAGTGCGTCAAAACCGCAGAAAACGCGCTCTCGCGGAAACACTGAATTTAGTGTATCCGGTGTAGCGATACGTATTTCACGGGTCTTACATTTCTCATGTCACACCGGTCTGACTAGAAAACTGTTGGGATAAAAACCGCGTAGGAAAATAGTTCTATACAGAACAGATACCTCGTTGATTTAAGTTACAAATTATAAGAAAAACAACAATATAATATTATGCTATTCTGAAATGTTTTGATATTATTTAAATCTGTTGCTATATAATTTTTAAAACAGAGGACTGTATAATTCGTAACAACGGAATATATGGAACTACTTGTTTGTATGTAAAGAGTTCGGCCGTAAGGAAGCTATACTCTGTTAACATTGGATTCGATTGAATAAATCAATCGATCACTGAGAAAAATGAGATTTCGTCTCGGCTTGGAGGGTAGTGGGGGTGGGAGGCCATGTGTATAAAGCTCAGTGAAACTTGAAACAAGTTATGGACGGACCTTGATAAAATTCTCATCA
Organism: Saxidomus purpurata; assembly: GCA_022818135.1. NCBI lineage: Eukaryota > Metazoa > Mollusca > Bivalvia > Venerida > Veneridae > Saxidomus > Saxidomus purpurata. The sequence goes on from JAFMSR010000008.1 coordinate 23,177,256, forward strand.
ACTAACAAATTGTGCATTGTGAAACACATACAAATAATAACAAATAAAACTATATCCCTCCAGGGTCCGTCATAGGTATAGGGCCATAATGTTCAAGCCCTGCTACCAACCATGTCTCTTTACGTGAGAAAGTTGGCAGTTTTTTTGGTTCTTCCCAAGAACAAGAGTTCCGTTAACTGCCCACCTGATAAAATAACCAAAACAGGCATTAAACTTCTACAACAACAACAGCTATAGTTGTATGTATAAAATATGTACAGCAGTATAACTGCTTTAGATGATTTTTTTTATGATTTGTAAAAAAAGGTGATTGTTTATCACAATTAGTTAAACAATATTTTTGTATAAGGATCTTTTCTTCTGGAGCCAAATTTCATCTTCATTTGACTTTGGCATCTGCCCTGGGAGCAGCATTTTGAAGGTTTGGATCAAGGTGAGCGGTGGTGTAAGGGTAGTGGTGGTGTAGAGGTTTAGGTGTCTGCCACTCATCCCAGAGGTTGCAGGTTGAGCCCCACCAAGGTCACACCCATACCTCCTCATACAACACCAGTACTGGTTTTTCCAGGAAGCTGACTTGAGATTGACTCGATAAGCTGCCCGTACGAAAATTCCAACTGTAAAGTAGCAGGAAAAGACACGTAACTGGGCAGTAAAATCTGTTTTACAGGCATAACTCAGCTGAAATTTGTTTAAAGCAGGAAAAAGATGAAAATTACGGGCGTCATTTTATAACTTTACGTCTGCAAATTTTTCTACGGGCGTAAATATGGTCTTCACTTTTTTGCTGTTGCAGTATGAATCACAAAATGACTGAGTTCTATTTTACGCCCGTAAAAAACAGAAATACGGTTGTAAAATGGAACAGGAAGTAATCATTTACTGGTTTTCTGATTGGTTGATTCAAAGAACAATTTGGCAGACATGTTTGAAAGCATTTTGTAGTAATGTTTACATGTAAGGAACATTTTTGGTTATTTAGCTTCATAGCATGGATATTAATTACTATCTTGTGGACAGGAGAGTGCAGTATTTATAAAGGTAAATTGTTAAACGAAGAACAGTTAAAAATAAAATATGATATGATTGTTATCATAATTGAAAGAATATATCAGTTAAAAGCCAGGGCTTCAATTTTGAAGAATCAGTCAGTCGTCCTACAAAGGAAACATTCTGATTAAGAAATGACAGTTTATCTTGAATTTAATGGTGTAAATAATGAGTTGATATTGCCTGTGTTTTAAAACAGTAAGTGGAGATGTTTGTGACTTGTGAGTTTGAAGAGTCTGAAAGAATATCTTTCCTTGGATAGTTTTACTGATTGTGATAGCCAATAGTCATGCTTGTATATACTTGCACAACTATCTCTTTTTCTTTTCAATTAATATGTAATGTGCATGTTTCTACTATCTATATCAGTAACTTTCACAGTAGTAAAAACAATTTTTAAATCTTTGAATAGGAGTTAAATGTCAGCTTTTTCTTAGGATGCAATATTTAAAAGGCGTAATTTCTGGCCCTACTATTTTTACGGGCGTAAATTTAGTATAGATGTAAAATCTGGGTTTTGTACGCCTGTAAAATGGATTTTTACAGGCGTAATTTTTATCTATAAATTCCTGCTCATTTACATATTACGTGCCATTTGTTCGCCCATAATCTGTGCCATTTACGGTTGGTTTCCGTGCGTAAAACAGTATTCCAGGCGTAATTTGCACTATCAGGTTAGAATTCAGTGTAGGGCGTATTTTATTTTGTATGGGCGTAAATTAAAAAAAATCCGTCTACTTTACGGTTGTAAAATTTCATACAGGTACAATTTAAGCTTTCTTCACAATAAAGCTAAAATAAATTAATATAAACTAAGCAGGTGTCTTTTTTTATTTATAGCCAGTTGGTAAGCTAGCTCCTAGTTAAATACTGATTGCCTTAAGCCTATGTGCCAGGTACCTGTTATTAAAGGTCCATTACTAAGACCAAATCAAATTTTCTTTAAATCTGGAATTGTAACAGGGAAGTACAGTTTGAGACTGACTTCTAAAACTTTACAATAGCCGTGTAGTATTTCTCTGTTTCAAAAACTGCTGTAGGAAAACAAGGATAATGTTTTTGCATTTTCTTAGATTGACCTGGGTGGTCTTTTTGTCCTACTTTGCTTTATTGCATGTTGTAAACAGTCGGAGATATATGTTTCATGTCATTTGAAGTAAAGTTCTTTCAACTATAGTTCAAAATAGGCATGCTTATTCATGTACAACGTATTAACAGCCTCCTTCTGGGAGACTTCTGGAAAATTACAAAGATATTTGATAACTGTAGAACTACAGGCAAAATATAATTTATTAATTCAACAACACAATATGGTCACATTCGATGCAGTATGTCATATTTTTCCTTCTGAGAAGACACCCGTTACAATTTCAGATTTAAAAGAAAATTTGATTTGGTTGTAGTAACAGACCTTTAAAGGTATAGGAGGTGAATGTGTTAAGAATAAAGGTTTGTCATTAGTAAAAATTAGCTCACAGTTTAAATTTGGCTGATAATGTATAAACATTTTACTTACAGGAGTAAGAGAATCTTGCTTTAAAGGGCAATATCAACCAAAGGAGGCAATGAGCGTCTGTTTTCCTTGTCCTGAGGGGATGTACTGTTCAGATTTCGCTCTTTCTCAACCGACAGGATTTTGTTCCGATGGTTGGTATTGTGATACAGGTGAAAAAGCTAAACAACCCAGTGGAAAGATGTGCCCTGCATGATACATGTCATGTGTGTTAATGGTATGAATATCTGCAAAACTACAGCCCGCCTGTGCGATAAAAACACACACTCTTTTAGTTACATTGAAATCATTTACTATTTTTTATCTCCAGGTCAATTCACAATACAATGAATTCACAAACAAGCAATCCTGCTGGTTTACGCTGTTGAAACAATATAACCAAGTCCGGACAAATTTGAGTTATAAAATGATAAATTTGCGAGCGAGTGTTAGAGTGAAACAAGAGCTGTCCCTCACAAGTGACAAATGCCCCAAAAAGAGGTGTCTCACAGTCTGTGCCCCCTCCATGTGCCCAATAAAATGCTATGTAATTTTAAAATCCTTCCATGCATGACAGAGTTACTATGCATACAGTATTCCATTACTTTTAAACACTAGGTGTGACCTTGACCTTTGAGGTAGGGACGTGGGTCTTGCACGCGACACATTGTCTTGATGTGCTAGACATTTGTGCCAAGTTATTTTAAAATCCTTCAATGCGTGACAAAGTTACAGTCTGGACACCAATGTGTGCATATGTGCATATATAGAGGTATCCATTACCTTCAAACTCTGAGTGTGACCTTGACCTTTGAGGTAGGGACCTGGATCTTGCATGCGACATGTCGTTTTGATGTGCTAGATAATTGTACAAAGTTATTTAAAAATCCTTCAATGCATGAAGAGTTACAGTCCGTACACAAAACTTTGCATGTAAGAGGATTCCATTACCTTCAAACTCTAAGTGTGACCTTGACCTTTAAGGTAGGGACATGGGTCTTGCAGGCAACACGTCTTGATGTGCTAGACATTTGTGCCAAGTTATTTTTAAATCCTTCAGTGCATGACAAAGTTACAGTCCGGACACGAATGTGTAAGTGGGGACGCAAGGACGGACGGACAGACAGATGGACAGTGTGATTTTAATATGCCACTCTTCAGGGGCATAAAAATGTTAAATAGATATTTGATGATTTACAGTATGTAGTCATTATAAAAAGAGCAAAAAATGTTAAAGTTAAACCATTAATTTTTGTGGATTTTCTGATCCATGAATTGCCTAGTGGTCCTGTACCAAAATTATTCAAATCATATGCCCTGGGTCCAAGTTTGCACTGCCCGGGGGACCACTTGATGTGCTTATGTAGGGCAGGGTTCATTTTACAATGAAGCAATGTTGCTAAGGTGAGTGATATAGTACCATCAGGTTACTGTATTCCAATATACTTTCGCGGATACTATATTTTGTGTTTTTCACATTGCAGACATTTTTGTGACTATAAACTTTTGCGCAATCGTATCAGTTGCAAATACCGTAAAATATTAGTTGCTATAGCATGAACTTACCAATTTTAAATGTACATTGTCAGGTTACACCTAAACTAGTTGTATTCAATGAATCACATGATTTTATAAGTCTACAATTACGGTATAGATTTTTGTTGGAACATAGCTGGCATAATGTCTATTTGTAATTTGTTACACCCGAAAAATCGAAAAGACTGGTCGATCCTTCATGGGATGATATTTTACAAACATGTAACACAAGCATCTGTGCAGATTGCAATTGAAAATGTTAAGGATATAATAAAGAAAACGTGGGAGTTGTCCTTATTATGACAACAAAACGCGATCAGACATTGGAAAATGTGCAAGTATTCACCTGACTTGGGCAACTCCTACCTTTTTGTTTGGCGGTTCACTGTACTCCTCTGATAATGCCAAAATATAAAAAACTGAAGAAGTAAAATGGATTTTGTTTGTCAATGACATAACTATGATTTCAGATATACAATGTATTTAAAACAACATTGATCTGAAACTGATACACTGCTTTATTTACATCTGAATTAAAACAACGACAGTTTGACTGCAT
>JAFMSR010000008.1:23195682-23218800 GCA_022818135.1 Saxidomus purpurata
TAGAATGTGAAATGAATCCATTTTAATCTTTATGTCCGTTTCTGTTCTTTTATAACAATTATCACAGTTTTATAGTTTTGAACCAAACACCTCGAAGATGTCTGGAAGATGTACTAGAACAAGGGGCATGCACCATGGCTATGAACTGACCTTACATAATAGCAACAACGGGAATTTCGAACATTTAAACAAATTGCAGTAAGGAGGATCAGATCACCGTGCAAGGTTGTGTAACACTGAAACAAGCAAACAATTAAGGCTGCCTCTTGGCTGCCTCTGAGAACCACCTATTTCTGTAAGAAGTAAAATCAGAAAACCACCAAGCTATCTAAAAACCGAATTAAAAAACACCAAGATTGTGTCAAAGGTTTGATCAGAAAAGCACCAAGACTTTGTCAAGGTCTGGCTCAGTAAACCATACAGGTTGTGTCAAAGACTAAATCAGAAAACCACAAAGATTGTGCCAAAAACTAGATCAGAAAACTACCAAGGTTGTGTCAAAGATTGGACCAGAAAACCATCAAAGTCATTTCATAGACAGTGGATTAGAAAATACCAAGGTTGTATTAAAGACCGGATCAGAAAACCCCTTAGGTTGTGTCAAAGACTACATCAGAAAACCACCAAGGTTGTGACAAAGGTTGGATCAGAAAACCACCAAGGTTGTGTCAAAGACTACATCAGAAAACAATCCAGGTTGTGTCAAAGATTGGACCAGTAAACCATCAAAGTCATTTTATAGACAGTGGATATGAAGACCACTAAGGTGGTGTCAAAGACTGGTTCAGAAAACCAAGAGACTGGAAAAGACTGGATAAGAAAACCACCAAGGTTGTGTCAAAGACTGGATAAGAAGACCACCAAGGTTGTGTCAAAGACTGGATGAGAAAACCAACCAAGGTTGTGCAAAAGACTGGATAAGAAAACCATCCAGGTTGTGTCAAAGACTGGATAAGAAAACCACCAAGGTTGTGTCAAAGACTGGATAAGAAAACATTCAAGGTTGTGTCAAAGACTACATCAGAAAACTACCAAAGTTGTGTCAAAGACTGGATCAAAAAATTGCCAAGTTTTATGTCAAATACACTGAGGTGTTGTGTCAGAGACTGGACCAGAAAACCACCAAGACTATGCCTATGTCTAAGCCTGGAATAAGTACTAACCAATAAGGTTGATCAGAAAACAACTGTCTAAAGCAATATCAGGTTTTAGTAGTCTCAATGTTTTGTTATTACTTTGCTTTGATAGGTGATGTCACTATAATTATGGTACACATTTGAATTCTTGTCTTGGACCTAGAAAATATATAGCTCAGGGAACTGTGAATAAATATTGGTCAATATGGCTAGATTGTAATATTTATGTAATTATCAATGTAAACAATTAATAGGCTTAAGAATGACAACAAACACAAAACAAAACTTTGAAAATTCTTGAAAACTTAAATTGCAATAATTTACCTGTATGGTATTGTGGAGTAAAGTAGCGGGAGCATCAAGTAGAAGAACAGATGGTCAAAAATGACGGTGACCCGTTTCTTAATGGAAATTAAACTATCAAGTTGCCAGATTTAAATTAGATTGGATGACAAACACACTGGATACATGTTAATTACACTGACCACCTTAATTTGCATGTTTACAAGCATTCTCCCGATGTACAATAGGACGGTGGCAACCCGTATCTTAATGGCATTTCTACGAGTCACTGACATACCGATGCATTGGTAAAAACGGGCCCTCAATGTTTATTTGTCCATATGTCCTTATTTGACAGGGAAGTGAGAGCCCTTGGGGCAATCTGGGGACAGCTGCTGACCTTAGCAAACCCTCAAGGGGCCATGATGTGAAAGCACAGAGCAAATCACACACCTTAAACTGTCACCTATCGTATTGATATATGGATACAAAACGTTTAGAGTATTTTCTGACTATGTTCTATGTATGTCCTGTTAAACTTTTTGATATTGGACACATCGTTTAAAACAAATTTGTTACTGTCAACAAAATAGCTGAAAAATTATGCAGATGAACATCTGTTAATCGCCTAATATAAATTTCTTTTATCATCAAAGATAAAAGTAAAACACATTTTTTCCTGTTAATCAGATTTTTATTCATTTACAGGCTTTGCAAGGAGATCTTGATCTATCTGTAGCAAAATGTATCATTTTACTATCGAATCAAGCGAAGAACACTGTGTGCACTGTCGGTGAGCATTCTAACCTACCTAGATACAATTTATTACATTAGAACCTATGTAATGTTACTCGATTAAGCACCTATTTGCCTTCAGAAACTATAATTTTTACATACTGATCAGCAAATAATAAACTAAATACATCTATATTATTTAAATAGCCACCTCTTCTGTTGCTATGTTTACACTGCCTGGTTGATTAATGAAAGTACAACATCTTTTTTAGGGTGGTGGTTGGGAATTGAGGGGGGGACCAATATGAAAATATTATAATATCATTACTCAGGTCTTCTGTGATTGAATAAGAAAACAGTATAGATTTTGATCATACTGTAAGCATTGATCAAGATCCATACTGCTAAGTATTCACACAACGGGGCTCATCTATGTTGAAGTCAACATGGTAATAATATAAACTGAGTATGAGACAGCAAGATGAAAGAAGGCCAATTCTTTTCCTTATTTATGTAAGACCTATTACAGCTAATATTTAGCAGTACCACCCAAGTTTTAAATGGACTATGTATCCCATCCTTCGACCCCTTCCCCAAAAACAGGTGGTCATGTCATTTTATTGTAACACCTACATTTCATGAAATATCTAAACTCATTATCGGCCCCAAATAACGATCTGAAATCGATCCACCATGTCGCTTGTTAACATGACAAAAAACGCTCATTCTAAATCAAAATACAACTCCTAGTGTCCGAATAAAACCAATCATTTAGTATCAAATACCCCATAACAATAAAACACAATCTACAAACCGAACCTGTCAAATTATATTCACCAACTGAATCTCGAAAATAAAATGTATCAAATTAGGGCGATAATACATTTGTCCAGCTTCTTGGGCATTAAAAAATAAATTTTACGAGCAATGAATTTTGCACAAATAAAACATCAAAGGGTAGTATAAATAACAACGGGGGAATCACATTTGTCGATCAGTTTGAAAAGGCGGAAAATAAACTATAAGGGTCCTTAATCATGGAACAACACGCGCAGTACAATTTCATTGTCACCTGCTGCCCCTTAAGGGCGCCACTTGATATAATTCTGCATACAAAATGACACGGCCCTTAAAAAGTGCCCGCTACTTTTTGATTAGTGGCAGTCTTTTTAGTATTCTTTCACAGTAATTTCTCACCATATTATTCTGTTTTTTATACATAAATTATAATGATGACTTTTTTTCATACAGGAAGAGTATAAAATTATAAGCAACAACTGAATCATAACTTGGTAGCGTAAATTATAAAAGAATTTCACATAAATAAATATGATGTAAGTATTCAAAGAACTAGCTATCTCTTTGGAGTGGCTACATTGTACTAAACTGTGGGTACAACCGAAACTGCACCCATCCACCCAAAACAGCACACACATTTCATCAGTCATTTTTATAAACAAACCATACCCCGTAATTAAATATCAGAGGTAATCATACCCTGAAAACCTCAAATATTTTAAAGACATTCAATTTGACCAGGTTAAATTTTTATCTTTCACTCCGTAAACGGGTAGATTAATACAATAATGACCAGCCTTCAACTTTTAATGGGACTAAAATTCCTCCATTTTTCGCTTCTTTTCAAGTCCGCATTTCAAATTATCTGTCCCAACATTTGAGAAAGATGACCCTTAAAGTCATTAAAGTAGCTAATGGCCACTTACACCGATGGTGTTCTTTGAATAAATGTTTGCTCTCTGATTCACCCATGCAGAAGGTGGAGTTATTAGCTCATGTAATGAGCGACTGTTTGGTAGGCCCCCCAGGCCCTCAGACACCGCCGGGGCCCTGAGTAAAAGCTGTCTCAAATGAAACGGGGCGACTTTAGTCAAATTTGAAACTTCTTTCAACAATATTCTGGCAGGTCAGGCGTACCCACATTCTTCATGATTCTGACAATTTGGTAAGTATAAGCATCCCTCGATTATAACCTTTAATAGCCAGTCTAAAAGGGTTTGAGCCACAAGCTTTCACCAGCTGTTAAAAATGTCAAATAAAGTAAAAACACCATAATTTTGCAAAGCAGAATTTATTAAATACAAGTCCTGTATTAAGAAACTGTGTTAAGTTTCAGGAGCTCATTCTGCCTTAACGTCTGGGGTTTTGTTAAAACTAAATGTTAATTCTGTAAATAATAATTATTTGACAACACGCGCAACTAAAACTTAGATGTGTGTGAAGTAATGTGTTCTGATATATGTAACACTTTGTCTGAAAACAGTTACATCTGAATTACTAATGAGCAAAAACCGACAGACACCTCAAAACAAAAGTGAAGCAAAAATGATGTCTCCTTTTTTTTCCCTTTTAAACTTCAATACCTCTGATGATTTGTTTTATTTTCTCTTGTATTTAGATATGCATGCATGCGTTGAGATTTTGATATTAATATCACACTTATTAAATACCTATCATAAAAACATTACGTTAATACAAAGCAGCTTCAAGGTTCCATTTTATTATCAGAAGAAAGTGCAGTCTAATTTTAAACGTGGGATGCTCTTCCTTTCTGAATAATGTTTAAACAACAACACAAATTAAAACAGCATGGCTAAGTTGTAAATTTAACATTGTGCACCAAATGTACAGTTCATAAAATGGTTAACAGTCTTGGGTATTTAAAAGGGTTCAAAGGGATATTACAAAACTTTGTTTTCAGTTGCCATGGCAACAACAGCTCTACATTGTAATAGAATTTTTCAATTTTTAAGCAATTCTCCAAGTTGAACAAGACATTCTTATGAAGGGTAGTAACATTATAGGCCCAAAAAGGGCCAGTATATCTCTACTAGATTGATTGGACTATTCTGGGTAAGTTTTGTGAAAATCTTCATCAATCAATGGTCACAATGACCTTGACCCACTGACCCCAAAAACAGTAGAGATTTAATACTCAGTTAGACCAATCTTCCTATGGCTAAAGAATTAGCGAAAATGGCGAAATAAAGAAATTAGATCTCATTGTAGTGATCAGTCAAGCTTAAATGATTTTCAAAGTTTAGGTCTCTGTGACCCTGACCTTTAATCCACTGGCCTCCAAAACAATAGGGATCATCTACAGTTTGCATGCAACTTTCTGAAGTCAAATGAAAATTGTGACCTGCAGAGTGTTATCAAGGTCTTTCAAATAGTATGGTCCGGAAACGAGCGTAATACGATAAATAACCTGCCTCGGATCACGTGACAAACATCCGGGTACCCGCAATTTTGGAAAAAGAAAGAAAATATTGATACTTTATATCTACATATATCTCGATATTTTACCAATCGATTTGACCAACAAAGTGATCCTTAATACAATATATGCATTCCCTTATCATTACATAATATTATTTTTACCGAAGTTTCGTTTTAGGTGGATTTACGCATTGGAAAGTTGACCTCATACGAACGGTTTTTTTCACAAATGACCAAAAGCCGAAAACCGACCTAATTTTAGCGCCTCTTTCCTACTTGCATGGGGTTCATGGGATTGATGTAACATCTTTTTCTCATAGATTTAAGTCTAATGTACGTCTGTTATGTCTTAGATTTTCGTATTTCACCCGTATTTTAATTTTCTGGGACGGTTAGATCCGTTCAAAATCTAAAAATGGCGTCAATGGTGATTTTTTTCGCGATACGGTGATATTTTGTGCACAGGTTTTCACTATATATTTAGGGTCAAATGATGAAATATTGCTTATTAAAATGTAAATTAAGAGTTATTTTTGATCGGATATGAATTAGATTTTCGTTTTTTTATTTTATAACATAATAACGTACAGTTTTGTAAGACTAGTATCGCGAGTCAAATTACCATCCAACGCTAAAACGCCACAAGACGGAATAGCATGCACCGTGTTTAACTCGCGTTAAAGATAAAAGTTAATTATATATAGAGGTTTTAATTTCACAGTTTTACAGAAAATTTCATCAGCTTTCCAATTATACCATTTTTTTTATTAAATGTGGTATCTAAATGACACAATGACGGGCAGTTTTGCATACAATTATCGGACAAATACCAGTTTACTCGCTCGGCGTGATAAATGCACGATGTGATAAACGCTTCCAGGTAAAAATCGATAACCGAGACAAGATTATCAGTACGATAAGACATTTATAGAGGGCGTTTCCGGACCATACTATTTGAAAGACCTTGGTGTTATCAAGGAAAAGCAAACGGAGGTCACTGCATGACCTTGACTATGAGTGATGTCCTTAATCTCAAGAGACTGAGTGGAAAAGATTTTCAAAGTTCGGGTCACTATGATCTTGCCCTTTGACCCACTAACTTCAAAAGCAATAGGGATCATCTACAGGTTGCAGGCAAATTTCTGAGCAAGTTTCATGAAAATTTATGGCCAGATGGTTGGATGTACGATGGCAATACATGCATATAAAATTGGCTAGGTTACTAAATAAGGGAGATGCAAAATGGACAAACTGACATCCAGTGACCAATAAAGCTTATTTAACACTAATGTGCTCTGGTGAGCTTAAAACAAAAATGATGCATAAAATCTGAACTTGACTTTGAATGAAATATTTTACTTCAGTGCTCCACAAACTTTTTTTTTCAAACTGCTTTCACCGCATTTTAGTAAAAGACGTTGACTTCAGAATCTGTAATCTAAACTGAACTTTTAAAAGGGTTCAGTAAGCTTCAACATCAATGGGGGCAGGCCTGCAAATGTAGTAGAAACAAAAAATCTTCAAATCTAATAAACTACACCTACAGGGTAACTATAGATATATGATAAGTAATTGTTTCTAACAGAGAACTGAGGCACAATCATTTGTACACGCAGTTGGAACCATGTTCCCCACTGCAGTACGCTCTTTTATTTCTAATTATCTAAGCATTAAATGTATCTGAAGACAATTGTTCCCACAAAGAAAACATTCAAAAATTTATGAAAAATTTGATTTGAAAGTCCTGGTGTGGAAACTATCAAATCGTAGTTCCGTATAATCAGATACTGCAACAAATTCACATAATGTTTCAAGGTTCTACAGTTTATATTCTGATATTATAAATAAACAGACAAAAATGAGTTGAACCCTGCTGTGAGAAAACCAACATTTAAGGCCTTTGTGGCCAGTCTCGATTTTTGAGATCAGCCTGTACACCTGTGCACCACGATCCGAATCTATACCATTCACTTATCCCATACAAACAATCAAGGGTAAATGTTCAAGCACTTACTATTATGGTAGTGTACCACTACAAAAACACTTGCTTCCCCTCAGTAAGCAATTATTATAAAAAGTTTTTACATATCAGTCTTTATTTATTCATAATAAATCTCTAATCCCAGTACAAATTCAAATCCACACTACCATTTTTTCCACTGCAATTTCATTTACTGCCTGACGTTCAATACTGTTCATTAATTCCTACTTTTAAAACAATGGCACCTTGTGTCTTCCTTGGGTTTAGTGCTGATTCGAACATTATTTACATTATTTACAAGTAGGCAGTTTACCCAACCATCCCTTGTAGGACTAAGGACCCATACCCTCCTGCTTTCTCAGGCTGACAGCAGGAGCTGAACCCATGACCTTCAATCACTAAGGGGATTTAGTGAGCAACTTTAACCCAACCATAATTAAGGCAAGGGCTAATATCCTTACCTGTAATGAAGACCATCCTCAGCTCAGAAATCATGTTCAACACTGCTATTATCTAACTTTGACTTCAATAGCTCTCCCTCTGAACGACAAATGGAATCATCCAAAATGAAAATCCAACAAGTCTATTTTAGAAATTTAGGGGTAAATCTTTTCAAAAACAGAAGCCATATGTTCAAGAAAGAGTAATCAGTTATGTAATTTTCAGAATCTGATTATTCCCGTTACTATCTCATTGTTTCACCGAAAAAGATGCACTTTTCAAAGTCACTCAGATAAACACTTCAATTAGCACTTAATTACAGACAAGTTGATATAAATTACAGACTGATAATTGTTAAAGAGTAGATCTATACCAAACTACCTGTTTTCATCTTGTTCACCTGTAGTAAATAAAAATGGCTATTATAGAGGCGGTTCTAGCTTTTTCTGTGACGAGAAGGAACTCTGACTAAGTGGGTAGGGGCTGCATATGACTGTATGCTTTGCACAAAATGTGCAAATAATTAATAGTACCAATTGGCAGCTTCAGTTGAAATCTATGAAATAAACCTAAATCTGGAGCCGCCGTGGCACAGTGGTAGCACGTTCACCTCAGGATCTAATGGCCCCGGGTTCAATCTCTACCATCGCCATGTCGGTAGTGCCCTTCGGCAAGACACAAATAATTCCACATTGCCTCTCTTTCTCCGAAGTTGATTCCATTTGGAATGAGTCTGGAGAGCGATTAATATAAGTTGTAAGAACTTGTTTGGCAATTGAGAATAAATAGATTAGTTAAAACTAATTCTGCTTTTAATTTGGTTAATATTTTGTTCTAAATTCCATAGAACAACTTCAAAGTTTAACTATGAAAAGTGGACCTACCATAAATGCTCGGCCATAAGTCAACCAAACATGATTCCCAAATTGCCTTTCAAAAGCTAACTCGACCTGTGGCTGAGTTCTTAAATTTTTGTACACATTTGAACCACTTCAATTTGTATGTCATAACAATAATTTTTTCACCCATAAACGATGAAATATAAGAATATAAAAGGGGACCAAAAATGAATTTTCTGTTTTAGACTGCATGCATTTACAGAAATACAATAGCTTTTTTTACCAATACTTTCTGTAAATATAATCACAGTATGATTGTATATATGAATGTCACTGTGCAATAATCATCTAACATCACATACTAATTAAGAGATTTCCATTTGATTTTGATTGTGAAAGATTACTGTGCTTGACAAACTGCCTAAAAGGAAAAGAATTGCAAATTAATACGCATTCAAAATTGTAGTTATAAATCTGTGGAGAATTTAAAAACATGTGTTTTTTTTTCATTGTCACAAAGACGTAATTTTGTTTTTAAAGAATTATCCAACTGAAATCACTCTTGAAATTTGACCAGCTTTTTCAAATCAGTAATATCCCTCGACTTATGGGCAAAGTCGACTTATGGCCAAATATTTAGCTCTCTATGTTATTAACATTTACTGATGTCCACTTAATATTGCTACATTCACTGGTAGTAATCTATTGAAAGTCTCTGGGCATTATCGCCCACAAACCAACCTTTGTGTTTCTCTAGAACAGCAACATTGAACACTAATAATTATGCACTTTATTTATAACAAGAGCAGTTATAGGCTATCAAAAAAAAAAATCTGCTCATCAAACTGAAAGTTATCAGGACAGTCTATCACTAATTTCTCAATCATAGACTCGATCATATCCTGCAAGACTGCTTGGGAGATTTTTTCATTAATCACCAACTTTCTACAATTTCTTGCACATGAAGATCTTTGCTCTGGGAGGTGGTTTGTCTGGTATTCTAAGGGCACAAATTGATGCAAAAATTCAATAAATCAGACACATCTAAGATAAAATTCAATAAAATACACCAATCTTCTGGATTTGCATCTGCGAAAAAAAATTTAAAGATCAAAAATAGTAAGTCTGGCTTCTGTATATAACAGATAATATCCTGCACTGTAACACCATTAATTTTCTCAGCTGTCAAAAAAACTAAAAATAAGATATCAAAACCGAAACTAATTCCCCAAAAAAGAAATCTGAACATGCTTAGAAAATGCAAAATGAGTCTAGAAATTTTCCTCTATTTAACCTTCTGAAAATGAATAATTACTGAAACAAAAATTTTGTTTTTTTCTGACAGTTCTAATCATTAGGACTAAATTGCACTGCTAAATAAAAAACACACCATCTTAGTACAATTTACATGTAAAAGGTCGTTAACAATCAGCACTATAACTGCCTATAATCATGAACAGTGTGCTGATGCAATAAAATTTTAGATTTAATTTTTCAAACATTACAGTACTCAGGCACCTATATGTACTGTATGTTTCTAGACTTGCAGTGTGAAATCCAATGCATGTGGAAAACACTACCACATCCTCGCAAATCACCATTTTTTATCAGAAAAAGAGAAAAATGCACGGCAGTGCATGTTGATGATGATCTACATTGGTCACAAGGGCAGAATCATTCACTGCCAGCTGGAGAAGGCTTTTTGTAGCTACAGCCATTCAATATCCCACTCAAAATAGCACTTAAATACTGTTTTGTCTAACTATCCAGGTGTCTGGGGTTGTTTACGCTCAGGTAAAACAATTTTGATCATTAAAGACATTCTACATGTTTTGCAGAATTAATTGCAAGTCTTTACAGAGTTGTTTGATTCCTAATGGCACAGCTTCACCAGTGTTGAAAGGCAGTACAATTACCAGACCTTACATTTTGACATTACTAAGGTCACTTACTTTTTCTAAATATTGCTTTCTTTTCTGCATGCTCTGAGATTCCCTATTTTTTCCGGCTCATCTCAAACCTTACTCCTGGGTCTTTTTAATTCAAACATTCTTTGCCATCTTGTTTTGAATCTGGTGAGAGACACTCACTACGAACTGCAAGGCCTATGGGACCAGAACAGGCATATCTTCAACAATTTATTGGAGGCTGAAATTTCGATTTGCCCAAAATGAGGCTAAAATTTCGATTTGCCCAAAATGAGGCTGAAATTTCGATTTGCTCAAAAGACCTACTCAGCTTTTCTGACAGTGAGATATATCTAGTTTGATAACATCTGCGCTTAATACAACGGTATTAAGATTCAAACCCACAGAGGTAAGGGGCTTTATATGACTGAAAGTCTATGACCGTATTTCAGTTTTCCTTGGGATTTTACCCTAAGTTTCAACTGTATTTCAAAGTGGGCAGTTTTAAATTACTCATATTCCTCCAATCTTGTAAAGGACCAGCATATAAGTCCCAGGTAAGAAACTGAAGTGGTCACTAACCTTTTCCACCCAGGCTCTGGCAAAGACTCAACGCCATAGGCACTAAAAGGACTCCGGGCCAATCTATGATGTTTCTTTATCTCTTTTACAAGGCCGATGACATTAAAGCAATTGTATCTATAATCTTTTTTATTCATTAAACATTCTCTTGTTGGGCTCACAATGCCTTCAAACCTCATGACATTGGTATTCTGCACAAACGACCTCATTTATACATTTTTGTACCATTAAATATCCATTACATAACTCATAGCTTCTGATTCAAGGATTTAATATTCTGTGATCATTCAATCCTATATTCCCTTTGGAAAAATCTCTCTACTGGAAAAACAACACTGCCAAAGTGTAGGTAAGCCTCAAAAACCATACATCTGGGGGTTAAGTCTGGAATATGCATCCTAATTTTCCATTAAATTCAATTATATTAGGTTAATAATCACAGGGGGTGCTTTTGAGTTACTTTTTTACATGGGTGGTATTTTTATGATAATCTGTATGCAGAAGTAATAAAGTGCCATTTCTTATGCTATAAAACCTTAGCCAACAAAAGGGTTACCGTTAGTAAAGGCCATCTAACAACTAATCATATCTACGAAAGTCACAGTTATGCGACATCTTTAATAAATGCAATATGTGTATTGTAACGCTCTTAGATGATGAACATGTACGTACATTTAAATATGTCGCATTAAGTAACAGCTTTTTCACATTTGACTTGATCTAGAAAGAGTAACAATGTGACTGAGTACAACAGTGCTTGCTCATACTTGACTTTGTCTCGAAGAACACTTGGCAGTCTATCACTTGACTATGTTACCAAGAACACTTGGCCATGTTTCTCTCAGGAACACTTGACTAGGTCTCCATGGACACATGGCTAATGCTTGGCTACCTTTGCATCAGCAAGATCACTTGGCTATGTCCCCTTAAATAAATGTGACAATCACTAGTTTGTATACACTTGACTTTATCTCTCAGAACACATGACTGTGTCTCCTGGAACACTTGATGATGCCAACAAGAACACATAGTGACTAATTGCAATGGGCACTGCTTGCCTACTCTAGCATATTGCCAACAACAATCATCGTTACTTAGTTACAGCAAGGCTTGCTGACACTTGATATTGCCTCCCAAATATACTTGCCACTGACCATAACACTAAATGTTGTCTGAAAGAAAACTTCTGACTTGTTTCAAACTTTACTGCTCGCATCCTCCTGTGTCAAGATATTCACTTATGACTAGCTTCTTTATACTTCTTGCTTCAAGACTGATCACTTACACTTGACTTTGACTTCAGAACACTTGCCACAAAATTGTTTATTTACACTTGACTTTATCTTCAAGAACACAAATCACTTACAACAAAACTGTTTGCTTACTTCTGAGTTTGCTATACTTGACTTTGTCTCCAAGAACACTTGCCATTTACTACAAGACTGCTTACACTTGACTTAGTCTCCAAGAACACTTGCCAATTACTACATGACTGCTTACACTTGACTTGGTCTCCAAGAACACTTGCCACTTACTAAATGAATGCTTACACTTGACTTAGTCTCCAAGAACACTTGCACTTACTAAACACTACTTACACTTGACTTTGTCTCCAAGAACACTTGCCATTTACTACAAGACTGCTTACACATGACTTTGTCTCCAAGAACACTAAAAGTCTTGCATTTACTACAACACTACTTATACTTGACTTGGTCTCCAAGAACACTTGCACTTACTACAACACTACTTACACTTGACTTTGTCTCCAAGAACACTTGCCACTTACTACAGTACTACTTACACTTGACTTGGTCTCCAAGAACACTTACCACTTACTACAACACTACTTACACTTGACTTTGTCTCCAAGAACACTTGCCACTTACTACAACACTACTTATACTTGACTTGGTCTCCAAGAACACTTGCCACTTACTACAACACTACTTACACTTGACTTGGTCTCCAAGAACACTTGCCACTAACTACAATACTACTTACACTTGACTTGGTCTCCAAGAACACTTGCCACTTACTTCAATACTACTTACACTTGACTTGGTCTCCAAGAACACTTGCCACTTACTTCAATACTACTTACACTTGACTTGGTCTCCAAGAACACTTGCCACTTACTACAATACTACTTACACTTGACTTTGTCTCCAAGAACACTTGCCACTTACTACATGACTGCTTACACTTAAGTCTCCAAGAACACTACTCACAGCTAGCTTAAAACAGTCTTCTTTCTCCACATATCCCAGACACTACTTTCATCTTGCTTATACATGACAATGTCTCCATGAAAAACCAGAAGACTTACATTTTCTTACACCGACATTTAAAATTTGCACTCATGCCTATCACAAATCTAACTGCTTAAACTACCATCCTCCAGACCCCAAGACATATAAAATAAAAATATAACCTTTAAGTCCTTAAATGACAATCCAGTAGTAGCAACAGTGTCTGACACATCCATTGATAATGTTGATTGAAACAAGGCAAGCTATTCATTCACAAATCTAGTTTTTCCCCAAGCACCACTGAGACCAAAATCTTATAGTTATTCAGATATATGCGACTCTCTTGTGATCATCTCATCATTTTTCATCTAAATCTCTTTCAAATTAATTCTAGATGGATATTATCATAGGAACTAAATACTATCAAGAGTTTTACAACTCCACTGTGAAAGGCATTTCTTAGAATCTTCTTTGAATCAATCAATATATTTTAATGTTTTGTCAGAAAACGATTGCTAAGAGTACATCAAGTGATAAATGACTCACTCTTTTACTGCAAGTATTTCCTGGAAACTTTGTTTACATTCCTACGCAAATATATGAAATGGGATGATATAGAAGTACATCAAAAAATTATGTACTGAAGAAAACCAGAAGATGCTAAAAGAATTAACATGATTCTTTTATTTAGTTGTGACCTTGAACTTCAACCTGTTGATACACTGTCTACTTGTGACCTTGAACTTCAAGCTGCAGATAAGCTGTCTACTTGTGAACTTGAACTTCAAGCTGCAGATAAGCTGTCTACTTGTGACCTTGAACTTTAAGCTGCAGATACGCTGTCTTCTTGTGACCTTGAACCTCGAATTGCAGATACACTGTCTACGTGTGACCTTAAACTTTACACTGCAGATAAGCTGTCTACTTGTAACCTTGAACTTCAACCTGCAGATAAGCTGTCTACTTATGACCTTGAACTTTAAGCTGCAGATAAGCTGTCTACTTGTGACCTTGAACTTCGAATTGCAGTTGCACTGTCTACTGGTGACCTTGAACTTAAGCTGAAGATAAACTTTCTACTTGTGACCTTGAACTTGATCCCCACCAATGCCCACACAGTTGTGTCCTGAGGCAACACATAGCTATTTCCACATTGTCTCTCTCTCTTTGAGATTGACTTCATCTGGAATGAGTCTAGACAGCTATTTACATTTGTAATGGAAGGTAGTATCAATGTTTGGTCAACGTTTCTTAAGCAACTCAAAGATACAGTAAATTTACAGTTGTAAAAGTACTGGACACAGAGTAACCTCTAAAATAGCTCCAATATGAGCCTTGCTCTGCAAAAATTGATTTATTTTAAGATCATTCTAGATACAAAATTCAGTAACAAATGCTATGTTAAGTTATTCAGGTTGTCTATGAATGAGCCAATAGTATTGATCTAGATCAAACTGAAAAGGTGTACAGAGTGATGTGGATCTATTGTGGTTAACAATTTTTGCCATAAGGATGGTTTTCTCACAGTGGGGTTCAATTTTGTTTTCTTGTCAATAAACACATCTTTTCATTACTTACTTGTCAGCACACACAGCAAGAAGAGATATTCTGTATACGAGATCAGACCTGAAAATATATGAAATAAATAATTTTAGTAAACACTCGGCCATAAGTCAACCACATCTGTAAGTCAAACAGTATGTTTAAATTTCTGTTTATCATGTTTGTACTAAATTCTGAATCTCCATACAATTATATGATGGTTACACATCCATTACTTTTGTATTTTTCTAAAGAATGGTTTTTCAGCTGATCATGTCTTTTGCTTTCTAGGTTTGTGCATCTGCATATCAGAACTTCATACTGTTGTTTATCAGCCCATAAACAAATTGCTTGAATGTATCTATTTTTTCTAAATAAACAAAACAGGGTCCAAGTCTCTTAAAGTTACAATAAACACAAGTTAAGTGATGGGATTTCAAAGGAATTAACATGCCTTTGCAATCTGTGTAGATCATGATCAGGACATCCATGCAGACTGATCCAGGCTGGCACTGTTCCCTATCATATCAGTAAATGCTTACTTAAAACCTTTTAGAACAATTAACAGTTAATGATATCCTACAATTTGACATGCGGTCATCTCTGTTTCAAAAAATTTCCATAGTAAGGGTGAATGGCAGGACACGCCTCATGCAATTTCAATGAATATTACCCGACAGACAAAACGAGAGTAATCATTGGAACTAAAATTGTTCTACCTTTGAATTATTTACACACATTTCACATACAGTAACTTAAGTTTGAATAGCATTTGTTTACCACTTTTGACTTTAGCTTGCATCATATTTGTAACCGCTTTTGTTTTTGGCAAAGACAGCTAAAAGCTTCACAATCTTCACACTATATCTTCCACAAACTTTACAAGCAAAAATCAATTGTTATGAAGATGTAAAGTATCTAAGAATCTTACAGGTGATTTTATTTCTCTGCAAATTCATCTGAAAACTGATCCCAGACAATTCAATCTCACTAATGCATTCATCAGATTATATTTTATCATTTAATTGAAATCAATTTTTCGCTATACTTATATATATATCTATACAGCATGCACACAAGATGCAATCTACACGGAAACCAATAACTAGCATCCTCCATTTCCTTACAAAATTAAATGTGCTGAACTCAGCAAAAAACACTGCAGACTCTGCCGTGGCTGGCAATGTACTGTGATCAGTTTTTAGGCTGAACCAACCTGAAAATTCAGTTATTTTTGCTTCTTCATACAAAGGGAGATAATTACTATTCAGAGTTACCTTTCTTGCACATTATACTAATCCAACTGTCTTTTAATCATTTAACAGTAGTTTTAGTGGACTGTATATAGCAATCAATATATTACATGGGCACATACAATTCACAGATTAACAAGAATTCTTTTAGGCAGAGTTAAGGTTCTTGTTTATTTCTTTGTTCTATTCAAATAAGTTTCATTGGAATAACTCCAAAAATGAGCAACTGGCCCTTAAAGAGGATTTACTTGGGAGCAAGACTTGAACAAACATTAGAAATTAACAAAATTACAGCTGAAAAAAAGCATTTAACTGATGAGAAACAAAACAAACCAATAACAGACAGACAGACAGACAGACAGACAGACAGACAGACTAACACCATAGACGCAGCTAACGCGTAAATTTGATTTTGATAAAAAGTAACTTTTGAATCAAAAACACCACGGATGATAAACGAAGATGTTACAGCTATTCAATTTCTGATCATTTATTAGAAAATAAAGGTTATACCGCTATTAAAGTGATCATTTTCCTTTTAATTTGAAGTGCTATGTTGCACTATCATTTTATGTTCAAATTTCAAACATCAAATGAACAGTTTTTTTAACTGATCAAACATTGAAGAACCTAACTAAGTTTGCATCGTTTATTTAAAGAGAAAGGGGGATCCTGTCTCAGCCCCGAGGCCATCACATCTTTCACTTTATCAACCTCACAAAGCATAAATGTCAACCACCCGTGAACGTGACACGCGCATCACCAATTATTTATGGCTCCTTTAGAACTTTGAGACTCCACAAAGAAAATGCACTCCATTATTTCAGATATACATCTGTCAATATCTGAGATATTAATTCTGCCTGGCATTAACCGCAAAATTACTACGACAGGTTTTCCAACGGGAGCGCTTTTGGTGCGACTAGATTTTGCCACGAACCATGCAATGTTGCACGAGTATTGTGTATGACTATGACATCTACCACATTCTTCGAAACCTGAGAATTAAGAGAAATGTTTGGTGAACTCACTTTTTACAAAATTTAAATTTTCCCATCTAATTCAGACTCATATGATGCCAGGAAATTTACTTAGCCCTTACCATTTATAATTTCTGAAAAAGGTCAGTCCTTAATTTAGACAGTGGCATTTACTTTTTACTGCAAGCACTGGCACAATCAGGTTCAGATGTTCAGACTTTAACAGATATGCAGGCTGATGATGATCTGCACTATTTGCTACAGCAGAACAATTTACTGCCAGCATGGTAATCTAAATTTTAGCAGAGATAAAAATGCCTGCTTCTGAAAACTGGTAAAAACTTTCATATGTTTGATGGTCAGTGCCACACTGCTAATTATCCAGAAATCAAAGTAAATCGAGAAACAGTCGGTCCCAAAATAATGATTTTATTTGTTGTTTGTAATGACTTATGGCATGAATACTTTAATTACTCTCAAAACAACACTTGTCTCCAGACCAAAGGGTCATTGCACTAGTCAAATGCCCGTAACTTACAACATAAAATAATACAGAAAGCAGCAGAGAAAAAAACAACTTTACAACCGATCCAGCCATTATAACAGCGGGACAACGGTTTAGAGTGTTATTACAGGTTACCTGCCTCCATCACATCTGTCGC
This sequence comes from Saxidomus purpurata, assembly GCA_022818135.1. NCBI lineage: Eukaryota > Metazoa > Mollusca > Bivalvia > Venerida > Veneridae > Saxidomus > Saxidomus purpurata. Next base: position 23,213,512 of record JAFMSR010000008.1, read on the forward strand.
AGTGGGCCATTTCAGGCGCGTGCCTGGCTGACTGACAATAGCTAAACAACGTAATAACTCATTACCTGTATTGGATGGAAAACAATGGTTACCTCATTGACCACATGACACTCCTTCTAAGGAGAGATATGAATAAAGAACTATAAAGACCTGAAACATTTTTGTACAATTTGACTTTGGTCTGTTTTGCATGAAAAGCTGGATAAATACCATTGAGCCTTCGAACAAGAGGGTCAAGATAGCTCTATATTGCTCACCTAGCTACCAAGTTCAACAATTGCGTTCCAGACATGGGGGTCCTGATTTGGACAATCTTCATAGAGGTCCGCTACATTATGCTAAGTTTCAAATATCTAAGCTCTGGGTCTTGTGATTCTAGAAGAAGCCAGGAGCATGTGAAATCAAGTGACCCCCACCCAGGCAGTGTCACTTTTGACACGTAGGTCATGATTTGGATAATCTTAGTCCTGCCATCTAAGATCAAGGCTCTGCCCAGGTTTCAGAGGAGAATATTTTTTAAGATTTCCTGTGGAATTATCTATGTAAAATCAAGTCACAGCCAGACTAAGCAATTTTTATATATGATCTTAAGACCTAAGGAGCGCTTACTGAGAATGTACTGCGCAGCGAACAGGGTAGATCATGATTTTGCGTTTTCAACCAGTGTAGATCTTGATCACACTGCAAATTTGTGCAATGTGTGCAGTGTAATCATGATCAAATGCTGTTCGCAAAGCCAGAATCATTAGCCTGCAGCAAGTTTGAAGGATAATTCAAATATCTTTTGTTACATCATACATTTATGCATAAACGAAGGTAAATGAGCCATTAATCCAAGCCGTTTCATCCCTCAAACATGATAGTATCTGTTTAAGACTGTTAAAGAGATTATCTCATGGATTATCCTCCTTTAATCCCATTTTAAGGGGGAGATAATTCTTCTTCATTAAAAAAATCTTATTCATCAACAGTACACTGTAAAATGTGTTGATTTTAAAGATAAAACTGTAATAATCCATTTTTTGAGATTTAATTTTTGAAGAGCAGGTGTTTTTCACACATTTTTTCACACAGGTACTGTATAGTATACAAAATCCTAAGATGTGTAATGGACGGTGATTGATCTTGACCAAAAGGAATGTTATAATTGCAATTAAGGGAGAAAGGCTGCAGCCAGGGGGGCTGCCACCTCACAACTTCTTTTAGTATGTATGCACAATTCAGACTAAGTATGCACTTTCATGTTTTAACTTACAAAACATGTTTGATCACAGAGTGTACTTTAACTGATGAAAACTGATAAAGTAACAGTTTCTATAGATAAATAATGCAATAGTTTATTTATATCTTATCACAAAGCTTTAGAAGTATGAAAAAAAAACAATAGTAATTGTAACATGCTAAAATCCTCACACTTTTTACAAACATATCACACACATAACTATTTGCAGTATACATATTTGATGGCAAAATTCTATACCTTTTCAATGTACAACCCCCCTCCCCCTCATTTGATAGTAACTTTTTTTCAAAGGCCTAACATGGGTCTTGGTGGACAAATAAATGTTCCAGAATTACTGTATGTGCATTCTATTACACTTCCTTTCCAACAAGCATCCTAATGAAATTGACACTTTTCTGGAAGCATTCTGTAACAAACTCACTAACCTGACATGCGGGGTCAACCTTGTGACCCTTAAAATACCAGGCATTAAGGATGCTAACCACTATAACCCAGTTCTTTTAGTACATTTACACCTCTGTGACTCGTGGGTAAACTTCATGTTTAAATAATCTAGCAACAACACACAGTTTAATTTATTGTAGGAGGGCTTTGTGGTTTTTCTAGACAATCTTTCTCCCCTTCTTATCAACATATACTATTTACTTATCAAAGCTCAAAGTATTTTAAAGTGCTAGTTTTATCATAAATTATACTCATTCAGGGTTAGTAAACACTCAATCATCCCCTTTTTCCCAAAGACCACACAATGCTTCCACCCCCACAAAAATACAATGGTGCCAATATTCTAAACAGACACTACAATCAATTTTAAGAAGCATCTTTTTAATCAGGTGAGATGCTTACATACACACCTGTTAGTTACCAAGGAATATAAAACTTATATTAATTTTCTTAAGTGACAATTTTGGATTTAGTATCTATAATCCTATCAAGTTTAATATCTGTGGAAAAAAACATTTAGAATGGTAAGACCGGAGCATGATATAAACAAATTTATGTCAAGTTCCACATAGCTGAAGCCATTTCACTCCCTCCAATCAAACAAAAAGGTTTGTTCTCCTAAAACAAAACACATTTTTCACCATAAGTCTGCACCCACAAACTAGATCAATTTCTAATCTGTACTTCAAGCAATTCTAGCAAATTACTGAGTAATTTCCATCTACAAGCACAATTAACCATTGGTTAATTAACATGCTTATTTCTTAGTAGATAGATCACTTTTTGATCATAATTTAATTAATGAAGCAAGTTTCGAGCACCTGTATATAATTAGAACATCTAATAACACTTGCAGTTAATGGAACCATTAAAAGGTATAATGAATGTTTTCTAGTGCTAACTGGTTAGCACAGGTAATGCAGTATTATTGTACTATATGAGTACTCTGTAGTACTATAACCAAAGTGGCGGAGTACAATATATCAAACCAGGCTGTGTAAGCCTAACTGCAACTGTCTCTGAGGAACATATAGGCTCCTGAATTTAAGTTAAATTATTACTTTAACTTTCTACATCATTGTATTAAAAACATTAGCAAAAAAACCTGTTTTTTTATTTCATATACACCTTTTTTTAGAGACGATAATGCAAGGTGACCTTGTTTTTTGACACTTTGTGACCCTGATTTAAACATGACCTAGAAATAATTCAAAACATGCACTCTGAAAAATTTTCAGAATTCGAAAGACCTGAAAGTACCATGATAACTAGTTAACTACTTAACAACATCAAATGCAATCTCAAGGCTCATTTATTCAAGCAAATTACAGAAATAGCATTAGTTTCATCTAGTATATTGATCAATCTAAACTTTTAATATAAACCAGAATTCATTTTTGCATTTCTATTTTTAACATCTGTGTCCTTACCAACAGCCAAAAATGCAATTATTTGAAAAATACACATTTGTTTCAGCCACCATAAAATACCAAGTTTTGTCTCCATAAACTAATTCTTGCTAGAGATATTGACCAGACCCTTATTTCTATTTTTACTACAAGGGACCTTGACCTTAATCCTAATGGACCAAATTACTTTCTAAAATGTGCATTTATCTAGGTTACTTAAAGACCATATTTTGTAACAACAAAACTTTCTATTTTAGGCGACAGCGACCTTGACATTGGCCCCAGCTAGTCAAACTACTATACTTAACTATGTCTCTATATATCTCATCTACATAGAGTTCAAATTCAACATATCGGTGCTATGATTAAATTTTCAGCTAGGGAAGAAAGTTTGCCACCCACACTCCCACCAACCTACTCAACAATGACCTTATCATTTTAATACAAGTCAGATATTTCTTTCAAATCTGACAAATATACAAGGGGTCACATTCTATGACAATTATATATTCTAATGTGGGTTTATTATGTTTTTAAAGTTGTCAAAGAAAATGAAATATATATATATATATATATGAATTATCTAGTAAATACAAAATCAGCAAAATTTCCAAAACCACAAAAATGTGAAGAAGAAATAACAGTCATTTACGTAGGCGATTCCTTTTTGTACATACAATCGTGCGAAACCTTGGACCGATTTCCTTCACGAAAACACTTTTATCAATTCATAAAAAAATTTACTTAACAAAACTTCTAATACAATTTAAATGAAGAAATGTTTATATATCTAGAGTTGAACTATCATCTATAACATTGTTCCAAAAGTTTGCTGAAAAGTTTCATTCTTTAGGTCCAGTATAGCTACAGTAGTTACTTTTAAATAGCAAGAAAGTTTTCCTTTGTACAAAATTCCTTCTGAAGTATTATAAGTGGAAGAAAGTTGAAAAGGAAACATTTGAAATAGTACCAAGTTGATTTGAGATGTTTGCGAAAGCATGAAATGATGACCTGATAATTATATAGCCCACTAACACAATAGATTGTATTTTAAAATCAAAATATGTATCTCAATATACTGATTTTTCCAGCTGAATTATTTTCAGAATAACTTTAGTTCAGCCTCATCATTTCAGTTCACACAGAAACAAATCTTATTTAAATGTATGAAATAATGAAACGAAACAACTTTATTATTCAACAAGAAGTACAGAACTGTTCTGTGGAAGTTTTGTGAAAATCTTTTGAAAATGTAATCAAAGAAAAGCTAACAGAGGTCACTGTGACCTTGACCCACTGACCCCAAAAGCAGAAGGGATCATCTACTCAGTAAGAAAAGAAGTTTGAAGAAGTGTTGTTAATAATTAGATCTCAAAATATTGAACAGAAATGAGTGTGTGTGTGTGAAATGAAAATTGTGACCTGTAGAGTTTTATCAATGAAAAGCTAATGGCAGTCACTGTGACTTTGACCTTTGACCTACTGACCCTGAAAACAGTAAGGATTATCAATCATCCTATGAAGTTTAAAGACTGCAGGTGAAATGGATCTCAAGATATTGATTGGAACAACCTTGAACTTTGACCCACTGACCCGAAAAGCAGAAGGGATCATCTACTCAGTAAGAAAAGAAGTTTGAAGAAGTGTTCACCCCGGGTATTCAACTACTTCGAACGCAGATGGGTACTACTGACGACAGATGTATATACATGAACGTCCTGACATGTAAGCTGGAAAATACCTAATATGTTCTCTTTTTTATTAATTTTCACAATGTTTTCATTCAATATGAGTTTCAATATATTTGTACTAGGCAATGATCAATTGTTTAGCTGAAAAATGACCGACGTGTTGTGATGATTGCGGAAATCAGACCAGAAATTGCAATTTTTCGGATTTTTAACAGAATTTTAAGAAATCTAATAATCGAAAGAGTCCAAAACTGCATAAATCGTAAAGCTACACATTTTCTGTAGCAGGAAAACATTTCTTTTCGCTATGACCGATACAGCAGCTGCAATTGACACTTAAACAAGCATGGGGTTCTCTTTGATGGTACTTATGACGACAGTTAAAAATATTATAGGGTACGTATGAACGCAGACGGTGGATACGTAAAACGCTATACACACTGCAGATACGTAAAAGATGAAACGCAAGTCTTATGATGGGAATACTGTTGATAACTTTATT